>PRKT01000616.1:218595-298037 GCA_003671525.1 Saccostrea glomerata | reverse complement strand
ATATATATATATATATATATATATATATATATATATATATATATATATATATATATATATATATATATATATATATATATATATATATATATATATATATATATATATATATATATATATATATATATATATATATATATATATATATATATATATATATATATATATATATATATATATATATATATATATATATATATATATATATATATATATATATATATATATATATATATATATATATATATATATATATATATATATATATATATATATATATATGTTTTTGAGAATGAAATGATTTAAAAATCTGAATATAATAGCACTTTTAATAGTGTTCACCAAACGACATTATAAATCTGCACATACATGCGCCTGCAAGGACACGAATTGAGTAAAATGACAAATATATCTAATTTTCAATTATTTATGATGAATTGCTTTTGAAATGGATGCATTAAAAGTGTAAGCAATTTGACATGGTCATTATGTATGTGCATGTATTTGCGTGTGTGTAAACCCTAAAATGACTAATATACTAGAATCCCTTATTTAACGAGCTTGTTGGGTATAAGACACCAAAAGGAACTTGGGGGAGCATTTAGTGAACATCTGAAATGGTTCCCATTACAATTAAAACTAGTTGACTGAGAATTTAATGTTTAACATTATTTTCTATCTGAATTGAAATATTTTCCTCTTTGAAATTTAGAAGTAAGCATTTGAGGTCAATGAAATGATCAATAAAGTTTTTATTTATTTATTCATTTATTTTTGTCTACTGATAATGGGACAGAATCTGGTTGTTACTGTTAAATGTATCTGCCACCGACACACCTGAAAAACAATGCAACTGTTATAAGGAAAAACAATGCAACTGTTATAAGGGTGTTTACCAAATTGGAACTATTTAAATCACTAGAAGAGGTAATAGAAGTCTGCGGTGCAGTGGTGCAGCCTTTGAAGCGATCTTGTTTGTAGAAGCATTGCTGGGCGTCAAGGCTGTTGCTGTTGTCTAAGATTTGCTGCTGCCAGCTGATTTGTTGGAGCAGCCACTTGAGTCGATGATCAATTGTAATCCACCGAATTGCCCAAACTGAATCCACAGAGAGCAATTGAGCCAGTTGACTACGTAACTTCATCTTTTTGGGAGGCTTCGGACCCATCACATTTTCCTCTTTTTTGGTGGAATTTTATTCTACAATAAGTCCAAGCAGTTGTAATAGCCATAGGTGATAATATAATAGAATTAATAATTTTCTTTGCCACTAAGCTATAAACACATGGTAGATAGGAGCAAACATGCTAACATTTTTCATCTTTATCATTTGTCATTGAACTCTTCACAATGCCTGTTGAAATCTATTATCATATACAAGTGTCGGCTCAGCTTAAAATAGGTCAATTCATCATGGTCATAATAAAATTCAACAATTGTGACATAAAAAGTGATAGGCAACCACCTCTTTTTATAAATAAATAAACAGATCTTCCAACCTTCATTAGATACATGGAAGATTAAGAAAAACAAACTGGAGCCTTCACATAGTCACATGCAAAAAGACATTGATAGGCAAACCACTAATAAATAAATAAACAGATCCTCCCATCCTTCATTAGATATTGAGGAGATTAAGAAAAACAAATTCCTTTTTTGAAATAAAAAAACAGATCATCCCAACCTTCATCAGATATTGGGAGATTAAGAAAAACAAACAGTAGCCTTCACATTATATGATGGAATCAATTGACGATTCTTAAAATCAATTGGAATCAATTGACGATTCTCAAAATCAATTGGAATCAATTGACGATTCCCAAAATTGACCAGTACTGACACTGACAAAAACAGCTGGAGCCTTTACATACAAAAAACATTGATAGGCAACCATTCTTTTAATAAATAAACAAATCGTCCCAACCTTCATTGGATATTGGGAAGATTAAGAAAAACAAAATGGAGCCTTTACATAACATGATGGAATCCATTGGCGATTCCCAAAAATTTGACCAGTGCTGACATTGACAGCAAATTATGAAATCATGTAACATAATGTGCAGAAACATGTCGAGGTTTACGTTGAAATTAAATAAGTACTAATATAATGTCATATTTATGTGTAACATGTGACATGACATATTGCGGCATTAGCCAGAATCTTTATCACATGCATTCAGTGTTTTCCCTAAGAGCCGGCAATCAGGTAAATTGACCGCTTTAAATGACAAATTTGTCGCTTTAGAATAACAATTTGTTGTAAGATCCAGAGAGATTTTGTGATCTCTAACCCTTTACTTTGAAATAAACGGAAAACACTGATGCATAACCATCTATCATCATATGTGCAATGTACTACTTATCATTATTCTCCCATCCAATCAGATGGGAGGCATGGAGGGCAGCACTTTTTGTGTTCTGAAGGTACTTCTTCATGAACCGGTGGTTGTGGCTGCTGTCTTCAGGTGAACCCCATCACTTGCCAAGTATTTCATGTCTGGGATCCAGAAACTGCAGTGGTGCAAAATTTAATTATTGCTGGTGAACTGGTGATATTGATCGTGTAAAAGTTTATTATTGTCAATCACTGTCGCCTACTTGGATGGATGTCTGCTGACCAACTTGAAAGTCGAGTTATTCTCTTGAACTGGCTATCTCGCGGGTCTTGAGACCGCCCCTTGCTCGAATTAATAATTTAAATGTATGTTTATGTAGCCGTGAATTATCGAAATCTGGTTCATTCAGTTAAAAAACACAAAGCAACTCTTCAAAGAAGGATTGATCTATCTGCACTACGGTGCGCGGTTTCGGATATCAGGTTTTTACCTCCATGCCGACTAATCCGAAATCGATTAAGACAATTGCACAATCAATCAAACTGTTCAAACTGATAACGCATCTGAGGTGGTGTCACTGGAGTAGAAAATATAGCTTTAAATCAGTGAAATTTAAATTTCTCTCTAAATTGGTTGCAACCTCATGTTTGCGTAAAATTAAATTAATTGAGCACGCGATCCCGTTCAAGCCGAACCCGATCCAAACATGAGTTCGATCCCGATCCAGTCGACCCCACTCTTTTTACATTAAAAATCAATAACAACTGCAATTTTAATCTAAATTTGTCAAAAACAATGTAAAAGATTGTATATAAAACATTTTATGAGACATAAAATTGTATTTATTTATAAACATTAGCACATCTTACTTAGATATATTCACAAAGTTTATTGTGCTACCTATGTCCATTCAAGATAATCAATCGCCTAGATTTTCTTTTAGACATCGGGTTCGATGCCACTGGACTTTCTAGAACTTTCAACAAATAGCAAGATCGGACATAAAAGGGGAAAAGTTTTGCACATTTAAAAATTAATCAATGACCACAGATTATTTTTTTTATATAACTTAAATCAAGTTTAGATTGAATAATTCATTAATGACGTTCTATGAAATAAATAAGCGCTTGCTTGTTGTCAGTTTTTTTTTAAATGCCAGTTCTTAGATCCGCCACCACTTTACTCTCTTCAGTGCTATTTCGAGGCTGTTATACGAAAAGAAAAGTAGACTTTTAATTAAATTTACGATAGTTACTATGCGATTGAAATCTGTATATAGTTTACGGACTTCACCCTATACTAGTGAATTCCTACAGACTTAAGTAAGAACTCTTGTGAATCCGTTTCAGAGTTTATTTGCAAAATTTGTTAATTTTTAAGCATAGATTTACAAACTATGAAAAGGCAATGATTTCTGTTTGCTAGTACTTCTATAAATACTGTATAATCATCGTAGTTCGAGGAGGACAAATGTTTTTGGATTTTAAATTGTGGGTCACCATATTACCCATGGATTTACACCTCCACGGACGTTTATTTTGTTAACATATGGATTCATTGAACCATCGTATTTACGAGAAACCCACGCAATACATACGTCCCCACGAACAGGACAAAAGCTACCCACGAAAATTGACCCCCCCCTCTAGAATTAAAATAATTCCATAGTATTTTGTTTGTCGTCTAGAAATGTGATACAAATATGTACCCTATATTGAAAATGAGCTGAAACAAACTCAGCATGCATACACGTTTATTATTTGACAAAATTTACATGATAAATAATACAAATTCCTAAAAATCTAAAGAATTACATTTTTCATGAGCTAAGAGTTAGATATTTCTTGTCATCATTTCGCAAATTTTACGGTGCATGCAATGACTTGCAAGTATTATCTTTCCTTGAGACAATTATTGAAAAAATTCTCACATACAAGTCATGAATACCATAATTTGGCTACAAACTTTCCTGTCTATCAAATCATGACAATATTCACATGTTCATTAACGCAGATAGACCAGATTTCTTCCTCCTTCATAGCACTTGTTCATAAATTTTTAATTTCAGCTATCCGTACACGTTTCCTGTGTTTGTAAATGCAATTGTTTTTCATGTTGAAAAACGCTTCGACAAGCGTGTGAATGTCACACCAGCAACACTTAAAACTAAAATATGTTTTACTTTTTATCAAGCTTAAGGCTATATTATTTCATTTGGGTATTTGACTGCGTTTTATGGAGGGGGGGGGGGGGGGTTACATAAATCATAGACACGTAGTGTTAAATGTTATTAATAAACCGTAATTTTAACTGTAGCTACGGGCATTGTGCACTTCGTTTAAATGAACTACGATTGTGAAAAGAATTATAAATATTCACAGATTGGTGCTACCTGTATTCAATTTCGTATGCATAGTGATTATGATAAGAATTATGATTTAGACACTGTACTAATTGTAAGGGGAACACACTGCAGACGATTATATAACTGATGAATACATAAATTATACTTATTACAGCGAATGCTTAAAAGGTCATTTTTTTTTTCCTGATCTTTTAAAATTATATTCGTGGATATAATTAAATTCCTGTATGTAAATTAAAATAAATCAATTGAACATCATTCTTCCTTAAAACATCATTGTGGGGCAATACCAATGGCGTTCACACAGCTTATATTTATCACATCTCTGTTTACATGTACATCAACATCTGCAATATTCTGCAAAGAAAAGTAAGTATTTATTACCTGTACAATTTCAAAAAAGACTACAGACAAAATAAACATATAATTTCCATCCCGATCGAGAGTTTTAAAAACCATTTTAAGAATAATTCAATTTATGAACAAAAAAATGTTATATTTTAAAATTGTCGTTTCGTTAAGTTTCTTTCCCAAAGCTTGTAGGATGTAAATAATGTTTTAAATAAATATTAAATTTAAAGTGACAAACACTTTTCATATACAAACTGAAAATTTCAAAATGAAGTGATTCTAAATAATAAATCGACAATATAGCAAGGTAAATAAGCAGATTTCATATTTAGAATTGCTTCTTGGTCATGGATATTGATAATGCAGAGCTGTCGGAAATCACAGAAAGCAATTTGAGTTATGTTTTAGTAAAATTGTAAAAAAAAAAAAAAAAAAGAGTATTCTATATGTACATTAAGGAGTAATTATAAAGTGAATAGTGATTACTTAATGAGATATATAAATATTAAAACATAATTCAATGTAAATGCCTCTTTGTTTTGTCGCCATCACAAGATAAATTGAATAAATATCTTTAGTAGTAGTAAAATTTATCTGCCACAAACGTAAATGGATACTTAAAATTCGAAACTTTCAAAACATTTCTTTGCATGTTATATCAACGTACGTCATGATCCTAACTTACCTTGAAAAGAAATACTTCAACTTCATTTTAAACATTGCCAGTTTTAGCTTATATAACGTGGAAAGCGACAAAGAAACGAGAAGGAACCTTAGATCATCTGTCAACAAATATATTGAATAAGAAAATAGTGGCAATGGAGAGAAAAATTAAGGATGAATGCCACACCAACTTTTTATTTTATAGATCTCTGAGTCAACCTTTTTAAACAATGATTTCAGCATTGAAAGGCCGACATGAGCTCTTAATTATTATAAATGATTTTTTTTGTATTTTTTCAAAGAAAATTCAAAAAATTATTTACATCCAAATTAAATGCTTTCTTGTAAAAAAATTTTCTGTTAATGAATGCATCACATGAATATCTTATAAAATATGTAAAGAAAAGCCGTATAGATATTAATTTTTTTTAAAAATAATAAAATATTTATGAAAATAAAACACATAATTTGTTAATATTTTTTAAACTTATGGTTAAAATCTTCTTAAAACCAGTCACAACTGGGGAGAACATGTTCATTCATCATATTTATAAAAGAAATTGAAACAAAATAGCCAAATTTTAGAGAAATTATTTTTTTTAATTTTGGCCAATCCCGATCAAAATTAAACCGATCCCAAACATAAATGTACAATTACGGGAAATAAATAACATTTCCCAAAGAACACTAGTCTGATTAGGTGTTATAAGGGTTAAAACATTATTGAACCTGACAATAAAATAGATTTCTTCATTGTTAATACATGAAGAGGCAATAAATAAGCATTTCATTCATTTTGTGTTAATTTTAATCGGGATAATTTTGATCGTGTTAGGTCCAAATATTTAAAAAATTAATTTCTCTAAAATTTCTCAATTTCGTTTCAAATTCTTTTAAAAATATGATCGACAAATCCACAGGTTTAAAAATATTCAGAAATAATGTGTTTTATTTCCATAAATAATTTTTTATAAAAAAAAATTTAAAAAGTCTAACCAGCCTTTCTTTACATATGTAATAAGATATTCATATGATGCATTCATTTACAGCAAACTTTTAACTCGAAAACAACTTATTTGGATATAATTTTTTTTTTAATTTTCTTTGAAAAAATACAAAAAAAAAAAATAGATAAATAAATAAATAAATAAAAAAAAATAAAATAAAATAATTAAGAGCTAATATGGGCCTTTCAGTGCTGAAACCATTCTTTAAAAAGGATGACTCAAAGATCTATATGATAAAAAGTTGGTGTGGCATTCCACCTTAAATAACATTTAACATTTTGTGATCATAATTTTAGATAAACTAGTCTTAGATACACTATGATTGATTTATTGATTGTATGTTGTTTAACACCCACTTGAGAATTTTTCACTCATATTGAGACATCACCGTACTCCAATTAAGGGCTTCAAATTTAGACCCATACTCGGCACTCAGGGCCATTGAGGAGTGAGGGTTCTTTAACTTGACAACGCCTACCGCGACAAGGGATCTTCGTTTTTAAGGTCATATCCGAAAGACCCGTGACTTTTACGTCTAATGCCGACGTTTAGCAAAGGAACAGTCAGTGCCTTTGCTTACGTCTTAGGTTTGACACGGCGCCGCGAACGAGAATCGAACCCCGGCCTCCCGATCATGAAGCAACCAGTAGGCTACCGTTACAGATGAACTTTTTTGAAAGCTTACATCATTTAAAAAGTCCCTGTTAAAGTATTTTGTAGATTGGGATTTGATTTCTATAGTCCGTTAGAAGTAATACCGATGTGAAAATCCCTTGTTTCTCCTATCACATTTTGTTAACCTCTAATTAAAACAGGATGTGTTTGTGAGGCACTTACGGCCCCTTTTAACAATATATTGAGAATTTTGAAGTTTATTAAGTGTAAGTAAAATTCCAAGGTCAAGTTTAGAATTTCAAATATTTGGTATTCAAGGGAAAGTCTTGTAACAATGAAGGTACCTGTAAAATATAAAAGTCCTAATCTAACTGTTAAAAACTGTTTAAGTTTAAAGTTTTTTTTGACTTGACCAAACTCTCAGATCAGTTTCGTCACAATGGATATACTTGAGCGGATTGAAAGACCTATCATCAAAAAGTCAAAAGTGATAATAAGGGTTTGAGTTCGGATTTTTTATTTGGTGTAACAGTGACTCAAATTTCAAGATAAACTTAAAAGGAATACACAAGTGAAGTATCAAAATCCAAAGCCCGACCACTCAAAAGATATATTCAAGGATATGTTTTTTTTCCTGCGTACAAACAGACGTAAAACAGAGAGATTCACAGACGGAGGTTCAGTGCAAAAATTATATATATATATAATACCTCCAGATCTTCAATTCTAGGGGCACAATTAATGCCACTTAATATTAATGTTCCGTAAAATGTAATCATCAAAGATTTTGAATTATTAACAGAGAGCTTGGATACATATGTTGTGCTAACTTCTACTGGGATTTGAAAGAAGAAAAATGTTCCGGTGAGTAGTCTTAAATGGAGTTTAAATATATCTCTTTTAGACATCTTGTATTTTACGTACAGAAAAAAATGCCTGCGAATGAATGCTTATAACAGATTTGAAATTTTATCATTTTTAACCAGAAGGCATTTTAATAACTGATGTTGAAATTAAAGAGATTTTGTTCTGTTTGATTTGAACATATTTTATTTTATGTTACAAGAAATGGATCGGACAAAAGTTCTTAAAACTTATCAAAACATCCTCGCCTTTTTGTTATGAAGTGTCAAATGTTTACGGTCCAATATCTGCCAAATCAATGTTATTTATCCTTAAAACAAATTTCTTATTTTATTTTTGCTCTCTTTGATTTGAACATATTTTATTGTTTAGATGTTACAACAAAACGATTGGGTTTGATTACAATAGTTTTAGTTTGATCCTTTATTTTTTTTCTTTTGTTTCACATTTCGAGCGTTTAATATAAATGTTACGGATCTATAAACTTTTATACTTTTTACATGTTTTCTTTCAACAGAATGCATGCCAGGGTTCATAGGTCTCAATTGCTCTGACAGGTGTGTAGATGGTTATTATGGCCAAAACTGTGAGAGTAAATGCTCAGACGTTTGTACAAATTGTACTAAGGTGAATGGAAGCTGTAAAGGTACAAGTATTCCATTGTTTTGTTTTTTTTTTCAGTAGAAGATATGAATAATAACTTCCACCACAAAATGTATTTCCTCACTAAACGTTTTTGGTCTGGAATCAATTATGGGATTTTAATTGAATTCAGAGATGTATCGCTGTAGACTATATAAAACTTACTATTACATGCAGTTTTGTCGTTTGTTAAATCCTACATAACAATATATAAACGATGCATCGATCGCAATGCTCTTGTCAATGTAACGTCATCTTGCAAGAATGACGCAGTTTGTATAAACTGAGACGTTGATCAAGTCGCATTTTGTACGATGAAAAATGTCTTTTGATCTCATATTAAATATTATTTGCAATTAAAAAAAGGCCGTTAACTTCGAAGCGATGTCTATTTTACTATATAATTTATAAACTGTCTGTATATTCTCCAGACAAAGTGATACTGTCGTGTGTTTGTATGCAGATTCATTGAAAAAGAAAAGAAGGGCCCTAATAAATCGATTTATTGCAAGGGCATATCCTCAATGTATCTTGTCAAGTTTTTACACATAAACTCAAGAAGCAATAAGATATTTGGAAATGGCTGCGAACCTCATGAAATCTTGCAAATAAATTAATCATAACAAAATTTAATGTAGTTGACCAGCAAAATATTAAACCTTCCGTCCAACAAAATAAATTTTAGCAATTTAATAAGGAAATCTATATAGGTTCGCAGTACTTTTCACAAACAACATATAGAATTGAAAAGGATTATCAATTATACTAAGATTTTTAATTTGGTTACTAGTATGCCCTTGCAATACTGGAATTTATAGATGACTTCTAAACTGCAAGTATAATTGCTAAAAAATGTGACTTCGTTATCACTTCACAAGTCTAAATAAAAGCTCTTAAAGTCCGCACCATGTAGATTTGAACCACATTACATTTTTTTATATCAGTGAAGTCCTAAAATAATCGTCCATCACTATAAAGTCTAATTTTTATCTTAAAAAATGCCGATATTTCCATTTGTAACCTTAACTGTACTGCATTAAACATTATGTAGACTTTTTAAAATAGAGATTTAGACAAAGGTCTGTTCACATGTTCAAATGCTGAGGAGCAATCCTGTTCAAGTTAAGTATTGTAATTTCGTTCGTTTATCTACGTTTTGGGTGTTTTGTGAACTTACTTTTTCTGGCTTTATATATATATATATATATATATATATATATATATATATATAGAAAGCACAAAGAAATTCAATTTTACATAGATACCCACTTCCGCCCCAGCCCGGGGTTGAACTCTCGACCTTCGGAATCTGTCTCCTAGCAGTGCAGGAACAGTGCGCTAGACCGCTCGGCTATCTAGGCAAGTCAAAAAAACTTGCTTTCGATGCCGATGGAATTCTCGCGGCGCTGTCCTACACTACACGGTCATTGAGAATAGAAGTGAGATACAGTTATTTGGACATTAGTTTGAACAGAGGATTGTTACCAATACATGTTGTAATGAAATTAATTATTATTTATAAAGCACATTTTACAACAACTCTTAAACTAACATAACTGCCCTAAGTGAAGAAATATTAATATAGAAAGCACAAAGAAATTCACTTTTACATAGATACCCACTTCCGCCCCAGCCCGGGGTTGAACTCTCGACCTTCGGAATCTGTCTCCTAGCAGTGCAGGAACAGCGCGCTAGACCGCTCGGCTATCTAGGCATCTAGGCATATATATATATTAAAGTAATATGAGCTACAATTTTGATATCCGATTTTTTTTAAATTGCGAAATTGGAAATAATTATTTCAATAACAAAACGAAGATCGTTTATATAAACTTCTGTTGTTCATATAGCATCCACAAGTCGTTTTACGTTATTTATTACGCTATGTGACAGTATACAAAACTACCAATTTTAAAAAACGTATTTAACACATTTTCATATCTCTAACTTCAAAAAATCTAATTGATCTGTAAAGATAAATTGTTAAAGAATCTAAACATTATAATTTTATAATTTTTTTATCGCTGCATGTTCGGCGCTAAAAAGCGATCTTTCAGATAACAACACCACATATAGCCAGCGTGAATTATATTTGACGTCATTTTCACGCCTTCCACGTTTCCTGTTTTGTAATGGAGTTTGTTTACTTGTAACTATAGAGATATTAAGAGGGGGATAACTCTCGATATCTTTTTTGTGGGGTACCCGAAAGGGTAATTTCAACTATAATTTTTTTTTTAAATATCTAAGAAACATGTCAAAAATGTCATAAAACATGAAACGACGATAAGGACTGAAATAAAAAACATATATCCTATAAAGTAAAATTGACGTTATAATTTTGAAGTAATAAAAATTATAATTTTGAGTAAGATACAAATTAAAATAGAAATGTAAAAAAATAAGTATCTAGTTTAAAGTAAAAATACAATTGTCTTCTGATTTCTTAATTAAAAGAAATGTAAATAAATTCAATTGAGTTCATGAATAAATTAGCTTATTTCATAATATGTTAAATTCCATAGAAGAACATGTTTTTACAAAATTCATGTAAAGGAAAATTTTGTAAGGTACGTGGGATATCTTTTTATAATTATAACGTTAATACAGCTTATTTCATATGATTTTTTTTTCATTATATACAGTTTATATCCATACATTGGCAAAGTATTGAAGCTTAATATATATATTTTTTTTATTTTTACATACAACACAAATGTATTTATAAAAATATTAGTATTTGCCAGGAGCTCATTTTTTTCAAGAGACATGCCTGGTCCGAGGAATTTTCGTTTGACAGCGATGGAAGTAAGGCCTACAAATATTCTAAAATAATTTTCCATGGATGTAGATCATATGTATTTAATAATGTTGTGTAAATATTTTAACTAGATTATATTTGACTGGTTAGTACTATTTCTGAAATTTCTAAGTATTCTTGCTTGATTAAAACACTAAAAATAAAATATATATAATTATGCGTGTTAGAGCATAAACGTCGGAAGCAAATTGAAAGTGGGGTGGCTAATTGAAAGGGGGGGGGGGTAAACCAAAAAAAAGGTAAACCACAATTTCCAATGCCCATATAATATCTATCTTTGAAAAAATGTGGGGGGATAAGCCCCCCCCCCCCTCCTCCCGGTTCCGACGCCTATGTAGAGTATGAACATATGGATGGGTAGATGGATAGATAATAAAAAATCAAATTGGCAAAATAATATTACTGATGCATCAAAGAGGTCTTGAATAAGCTCTTGCATCGCACCTCGGAGGTTTGAATGGAGCGTAGCAGAGTCAGCCGAGGATTGCCAATTGGGAATTTTTCGATATTTTCAACTTTTCATGACCGACATGTTTTAGTTTTCATTTCTTACATTTTAAAATTTTCATTTCTGATTGTACGTTTTGGTTATTAAAACAGGATTGAAGAATTCACTTATGAAAAATTTCATTTACGTAATAAGAATAAATTAAAGTATATATCAAATGTCTTGGACAAAAGTTCGGTCCAGTCATTGATATCTAATTTAGTGAACATACATAGTGATGAAAAAAATGCATGTTCATTGAAATCTTTGAAGTTGTACGTGTACGTGTATATACAAAATGTTTATTTGTTTTACCGGCTGTTTGTGTCTATGTGGCTGATATGTCATTATTTATGGCATATTGTGCCAAATATGAACGCCCTATATGTCATCCAAAAGTTATAACCAATGTTAATTTATTTGAAAATTAGGTCAAACATAAAGGTCAAGGTCAAGGGGGTCAGAAATCTTAGCATGCATTGAAATATTTTGACACACGTAATGAACATGTCAAATATGAAAGCCTTATCTCTTCTCAATCAAAAGTTGTAAGGGAAAACTAACATTTTTTAAAAGTATGTCAAACGTCAAGGCTCAAGGTCACAAGATCAAAATCCACAGTGTATTTAGAAATGGTAATATACGTATGAAATGTGTAAGCCCTATCTTTTCCATCGTCATAAACCACGACTAAAATGTACGATCCTTTCACATACTATTAAGTGGACTCCGAACCATGACTATGTATCTTTTCTCATATAAAAGTTATGACCAAAGTTTTTGAAAAGTAGGTCAAACTTCAAGATCAAGGTCATGGGGTAAAAAATGATAGAGTATTTAGAAAGGTCTTGTCTCAGTTAAAACACATGAATAATATGAAAATTATATCTCTTTTCTGTTCTAATTCAAAATATATGACCAAGATTACATTTTTGTGAACAGATTTACACACTGACCATCTTCGCTAGCCAAGGGTTTCTGATACGCTACTCTCATAGTTTATGAGCAGAGTAGCGTATCAGAATCCCTTGGCTAGCGAAGATGCAAACTGACTGACAAACAGACAGACGAATGAGATTAAAATACTTCTCGCTTTTGCGAAAGCGTGGCAAATCAAATGTTTTGCACACATATACAAACACACAGAGAGAAAGAGAGAGAGAGATGAGAAAGGGAGAGGGATAGAGAAAATTAGGGAGAGAAAAAAGGGAGAAAAGGAGACAAAGCTTTGATAATTCACAAACAATTTGGACAACCGTTAACACGCATTAGAAAAGATCTACATGTTTAACTACATGTCGTTCAATTAATTTCAAATTCGATCCCCCCTCTTTTTCCCTTTCAGAATTTATTATTTGCTGCTGTCATATTTATGACTAATATTCCGCACGTTTTTTTTTTTAAATGTCTAGTTCAAACATAATTGTTTTAATTATTTATTGATTATTTAATCTATTCAGAATATAACTCTCCGATACCTAATCTAAATAATGTAAGATTTACATCACGCTCCCAGTTAATACTCATTCCTGACCAATTCTCCGCATCATATTGATCAAATGTATTTGTATGAAGAATTTAAAATGCAGCTTTTTTTAAAATAATTTACATCAAAATTTCATGATTTTTAGTTTCCTTTGTATGATAAGTGGATATCACTCCAACTCTCTTTAAATCCCATGCGCAGAATCAGAAATTAAAGTTAGAAGGGGTGCCAAAAGTAGGCAGGGGTCTGGGGGAAGTCCCCGGAAGCTCCTGGATTCTTGAGATTTTGTAGGTAAAACTGAGGTCTACCGATTATACATTTTTACATTTTCTCGACGAAACTATGATTTACACTAACGTTGACAATTTTAGGGGGGATCCGTCCCCCCCCCCCCCTTAAATCCGACACTGAATCCTGTAATTGCATGCATTGTGCCTAACACAAAGATTAATTTTACAAAAGGATAACCCCCCGTTCACACATAGCTGCGACTCTACGGCGATCATCCCGATCAAGCCACGATCTGAAAATTTTTTGGATCGGGGCAGATCGCAGCCGATCGGCGTCACAATAGAGCAATTTGGCAAATTATGGTCTTCGTTACGACCGTACTACGTTGTCCCTACGTCAAAAGCAAGCTTCGATGTTACGCAGACCGTTGCCGACAAGCAGTCGTGTTTAGTGCGTTTCCGCTACGCTGCCACTACGACATTGAAGACCATACTACGACGCTTCACAGACCTAGATGACTGTACCGCGATGTCGCTACGGTGGTGCCGATCTTATTACGATTGCATTATGCTTCTAGTACGATTCTGGTGATGATGTAAATATATCTTCCAACTGCAGATTTTTGTAGTACAATTTTAGCGATGATACATATTTTGCGACCGCAGTTTTTTTTCCGGCCTTTACCACATGGTTTAGGGCATTTTCAATTATTATAACTGTAACAAGATGTGAAAATGCTCAATTGTAAATGATCATCAAGTATAGTGTCACCCTTTACATGTAGTTAACAGATGATGATTGGTCAAATATCAGCGGTATAAGAACAAACTCTTGTCTGATAGGTCGTGATATGGTCGGCGTAAGGTCATTGTAGGTCTTCGTAGGATCTTCAGACACGTACAGATATCGTAGTGAAAACGTAGTACGAACGTAGAGGGAGCGTTGTATGAGCGTGCTTGGTAAGTTCCTACGCTCTCACGGCGCTTTTACTACGATCATGAAGATCTCTCTACGATGCTTCCGCGCTGCTTGTACGATTACGGCGCTTCTACTACGCCCTTTTTACGACTTCACCCCGATTCTTGTTGGCCACGATCCCGCTACGCTTGTTTTGAACGTGTTCAAAATAAGCGTGGTGAGAGCGTAGAACTCTCCGATCATGAAGACTCCACTGCGATCATACTACGCTTCTGACGACCCCACGACGTTTCTCCTGCGATTTTTCACGATAGGCCACGCTTTTGACCACACTTTGATCGTAGTAGAAGCGGCATCTATGTGTGAACGGGGGGTAAATACAGTCTTTAAATTTCTAGAAGTTCATGAAAAACCCAGCTTTCAAACAAAAGAACTTTCAATATATATATCAAAGAGTTGACACAGGGTTTTCAGTTGTGTTGAATTCAAATTAATTCTGAATATAACAGTTTAAATCGAACTGAGCTTTTTGTTCAGCTTATTTCTTTTGCGTAACATTGAATTTACTGTTATAGTTTAAACTTAATCCTGGGTAATAAAAAATAATTGATAATTTCCAAAATTTCATGATTATAAGTCCATGAAAAATTAACGCTTCCTCTTTTCAGAATACTTAAATTTTGGTTTTTTAGTGTAACGTGTCAAGAATATTCTGTAATTCTTCTGGTGAGTTAGCGAAAATATGACACTATTTAACAGGATATAATCTAGTAAATAGTGCTTTTATGTAGGTTTTTCAATTGCGATACTATGGAATAATTCTCATCAATAGATATAATTAAGTACATTTGCTTTTTTTAAGAATTAATTTGTGATCATCTTTATTGATTGGATTTGTTGACGTCTTTTTATAAGTATAACGTCAACGTAACGTAGCGTGTGACCCAATTAATTATACAGGAAGAAGACTCACTATCTAATGATTCAGGTCATTCTATGTGTTTGATGCAATTGAACTTTAATAATTCTGGTTCTGGGTAAAAGAAAAAAAAATAGAGAGATTATATTTTGAATTTATAACCTTACGTTTTGACCTCAATGATACAAGATATTTTCTTCAGAAAAGTGGTCACACACTAGAGCAATACCCATACATTTCGCAATCTATTTTTAGTAACAATGCTTGACCAGAATATTTCGAAATGATATTTTTCTGAAATAATTTTTTATAAGCTTTGATTTGATATATAACACAAGTGGTAAATACTAAATTTAAAATTTGACTTGTGGATGCTAGTTCATATATGCGGTAAAAGAATGACATTAAATCTATGACAGTATGAATATTATACATTTGTCGTCCTGTACATTTCTGATTTTTTTTATATAAAACTGTATATTTGGTTTTTTATATGGTAGAAGTCTTTCTTTTAAGAAAATTAAATGCTTTATTTCAGTCTAAATAATCATAAAGAGTTAAATTACTTAAAAAATTTATCATAATAACACATTCAAATAGCAAGATATTAATTTTTTTTCTTCAATTTGCTCATATTGCTTTACATTTTGTTTCTAGAATAAAATTCTATATATTTTCTGAAGATATACGGGATTCAATCAAATTTTCAGATGCAAATATCTCCGAAATAGCTGAACAAAGTACGGTTTTGTCAAACAGGAGCATAAAGACAGCACAAACTCTTCCAAGGAAGATAAAACGGAGCCCATTGTTTTACATTGTCATAACAGTTGGAACGTTTGCCGTCCTTCTATTAATTGTCGTTCTGATGAAAAATATCTACACTATCACGACACTTCAACCAAAAGAAAACTTTCTTCAGATACAAGATCCTGAGACAGAAGAGGCCCAGAGTACAGTTAACCCAGCATTTGATCTCATCTATGAAAATTCTGCCTAAAAACAAATAAAAACTGCATATTTAAACTCGTCTTTTGTTATTCTTTTTCAATTCAGGATAGGATTTGCCAGTAAAGAATTAGGTACAATTTGGGTTTGTAATAAAATTATCCATTTTTTTTACAACAATGAAGTGAAACACAATTTCAGAAATAAATTGAAAAATTTAAAACCCCTTTTCATGAAAAATTTTATCGTATTAGTTATCAGATTGTGGGCGAAATAATAATAATAATAATAATAATAATAATAATAATATTTATTTTTATTGTTCCTCTTGTATATGAATTATTGATACAATAATAATTCAACTTTTAATTTAACTTTCTATACTTTTTATTCTATTTTATCTGCTTCCTGATAAAAAGCAACTTAGATCTCTTGGATAAGAAACAGATGTAGCCGTAAATAAAGTCGCGATGAACTTATCATGATGGCAGGATTTATTTATACATTTACTTTAATTCAGTCTTTTCCAATGGATCAATAACAACTCTGTCATGGCTTGTTTATCAGCTGACTTGGATATACGACGTGAGCCTGAATTAAAACTAAACCTTGAACTTGATTGATTGATTGCATATCGCTAAACGTCTTATTCGAGTATTTTTTGCTTATACTTATATAGAGATGCCATCGTATGCCGGTGAATAGCTTATACTAGGCACTCAGGGTCTTAGAAAAGTGGGGGTTCTGTATCGTGCCAGCGCCTACCGTGACACGGGACCTACTTTTCTTTAGGTCATAACCGAAAGACTGTGACATTCACTTCTAATGACGAACGCTTTTCAAAGGAAAAGTCTCTACCTATGTTAAAGTGTAAATCAATGTTTGACGCGGCGTCGTGAACAAGAATCGGTCCAAAGCCTCCCGATCACGAAGCCAATGTATTTCCACTAGGCTACTGTGACTGGTTTGAATTTGAAGCTTTGTTGAACTTGAAGACACACGCAGAGAAAAAAAAACAAGAAAGTTCTCATGAGTTGACGAGAAAGTTATCTTGTCTTATCATGACACGCCATATTGACAAAATTTTTGTGGATGGCATAACTATGCCACCATAAGTTCCGATTTTGAAAGACTGACAAAAAAAAACAAGTTACTCTGTTTACTATTCTCATAGATTGTTTGGAAACATATCCATAGCCGACAATTTTACTCATTTATTTAATTTAAACTGTCAAGATTTTCATTACCATCTTGCAACTATGACCAGTCTCATAATTTTTGCTAAAACCACTGAAGTCCAAGTAAAATAAAAATATTTTTTGATGATTAATTCAAAAAGAAGGAAATGACACGTGGCAGTGAAAGAGGCGTTGTGTCACACAGAGTTGGTCACCATGGACGTTTTTATTTACGATGAATTCTAGAAATAAGTCTGGAACCGGTAGCCAGAGAACGGTGAAATTCTGTTTGTGGCCATTTCTGCTTTCTCTAGCCGGTATATGTAAGCTAGTTTTCGCTACTATTTATGGAGTTTGTTACTTTTTGTATGTGTACTTGTTTCATATTAGGTAGGCAGATATATTCTGTTATTTGATAGTCAGTATTCTAAAATATTTTAGTATATAGGGCATATAGTATACCAGGGCTAGGGGCTTGGGACGTCAGACGTAGAGGGTCGGTTTGTGTCTAAGACCGGAGCAAACGGAGGGGAGGCGGTGATACTACATGTACATGTATTATGTCCTTACATCCCCAGAGACTAGTGGGGACACCATAGCGTCCGTCTAACGGAGGAATAGTGTGAGTGTGGTGAATGTAAAGTTTGTGAACTATTTATTTGTTTGTTTGTTTATTCAATTTTTTGATCGTTTAAATAATTTCATTTTTGTTTTTTCCTGACTTGCACAAAATCTAAGGAACTAATTACAAGGTACATGGTAATGTTTGATTCATTAAAAATGAATATGATGAACTGTTTTGAAAGTAAAACACTGTTACATGTCTGATTGTTTTGTATAATTTAAATGATAATAATATTTTTTTCAAAAGGAATTTACATGATTGCCAAAATTTAAAAAATAGATATGATTATAAGCTATATCTTGTCTATATAGTCACAATGTACGTACATATACCAAAAGATCAAACCATTACTCATATTTCATCTTTCATGAGTTCTATAAACTCGATCCAACCTCTAAAGTTATCTTCTTAGGACACATTTTTAAAGTATGAAATTTGTTGCACCACAAAAGAACAGTAGACATCATTTTCTTTTAGTTTTGTTAACAGGGAGAAGGTTGGAATAGGATTGGTGGCTTGAATATGTCACTGTATATATAAACATGGTATATAATTCATAATCATTAGTTATTCAAATTAAAAATATATTTACTTACATTAATTACCCTTTGATTCAATGATAAATCAACATTATTAATGGTTCAATAATGTTTTACAGATGCGATACATATAAAGAAGCTCGCAGTCAGTCCAGGGACTAATAGACATTTTCATTGATTATGTTTTTCCAGCTATTCTTTTACAACACCGCTTAAAACTGGGGAGGGTATGTAATTATGTCTCATATACAAGTCATGAATACTATGATTTGGCTACAAACACTGTAGCTGTTACAGAGTAGACCAGATTATTTCGTCCTTCACGACACTTGTTTACAAATTTTTATTTCCGGCTATCCATGCACGCTTACTCTGTAATTATATTTCATGTCATAAAGCCTTTATGACAGGCGTGTGAATTTCACACAAGTATCACTTAAAACTTAAATATGTATTTATTATTTATCAAGCCTATCATTTTTATTTGGTGTCATTGAGTGCGTTTAACAAAAGAGGGGTTGGATTGGTAAAATGAAGATAATTTCAAGACAAGTAGTGTTAAATGTGTTTAATAAACATTCATTTTTAACTATATTTACAGGAATATGCACTTTATTTAAATGAACTACGATTGTGAAAACACATAAATATTCACAGATTAATGCTAGCTGTAATATTGTAGGTATTATAGTAGATTAAATTATGATTAATACATTATACTAACTGGAAGGGGAACAAATTGCAGACGATTAATATATAATTGATGAGTACATAAGTTATAATCATCAAAGGAAATGTTTAACAGGTCAATTTTTGTGTTCCTGATCTTTCTATATTATATTCCTGGATATAAATAAATTTCTATATGTAAATGAATATAAATCAATTGATTTTTTTTTTATTCTTCCTTAAAACATAATTGTGGAGCAATATCAATGGTGTTCACAAAGATTATATTTATTACACTCTGTTTACATGTACATCTACATCTGCAATATTCTGTAAAGAAAAGTAAGTATTTTTTACCTGAACAACTTCCGCAAAACTAAACGACATAATTTTGATTAAACAATCTGTTCGCCGTCTAAGATATCATATAGAATAAGATTTGTTAATGTAAGTTTATTTCCCTTTAGATGCAGAATGCTCTGGCTATGTTAAGCAATTATCATCTACCACAACGTTATCATCATCATCATCATCAGGTTTATTGTTGCCATCATTACTCAATACATCAGCTAGCAGAGCTATGTCTTCAAAAAATCTTTTGCATTCATTGTTCATCAATGGAACATCCTTTAAACCCAAAAGGTATATTAAAAATGATTTACAATTATCTTTTATTAAAGGTCTTCTTTGCTTTGGACGAGAAAATACCCTTTCTTTAAATTTTTGATATCAGCATTGGGTCTCATTGTACTCTAAAGAGAATATCTCTTCAAAGTCAATAGTGGCATTATTATGTAGATTATTGTTTTCCACTTTCTTTCTGTTAGTTATCATCCTGACAGGGTATACATGCATATTCAATTTATCTATGCTGAAATTTAGGAAAATATTTGAGAAATATGATTATAATAGCCACAGATTTGAACACAATTTAGTAGGGCCTGACAGATTCTTTTCCATTTGAGAGTAAGTATTTTGAATATATATATATATATTTTTTTTTTAAATAACATCTTAAAGGAGGAAATTACCTAAACATATTCTTATACATAAACCTGTTTTAGTTTTATATTTGAGCATGGAAATCTTAGATTATTTGATTTCAGAATCATATATGCAAAGTCAGATATTTTCTTCTGAATGCGTTTTCATTGAGTAAAATTAAAAATTTTACGGAGGGGCTTGCTGAAGCCAAATAGGAACTACGTACCCATTGGTTTTGAGATGGAAAGCTCTATTATCAAATACAGACAGGGATTATTCTTAGAGGGATTCCCGAGAGGAATGTTTCACCTCAAGGGTTTGATGAAATCCCACTCCCAAACAGTGGATAAGCGTTTTATTATACTGAAAAAAATATTATTTCTGAGGGTTTGAATACCCGACACTCCAGTTTCATAGACAATGCATAAAAAAAATCCCTAAAGTCTTTAACAAGCATTGGAAGTTAGACAACACTGTCAGAATGAGCTAAAATCCTGATGACATAACAATGCCACTTGACTCAGGATGAAATTATCAGTCAATAGAAAAAAAATCAAAGTTGGTTGCACATATTTAAGGAGAAATTTCCGAGGGATGGGTAGCAAAAATTCTTCTCCGGGGTATAGTTTTTTAAGGCATAAAAGGAATTTCTCCAAACTACGATTATAACAATCAGAAAGAAAGAATTATCTAAATTAAGAAAGCGAAAAGATAATCAATGATACTAGATTGTGTTATTTTTACAAAACAATAAAATCAATTAATAATAAAGGAAACATATTATGTTATTAGACATCTTACATGGGCGTCGGAAGCTAATTGAAAGTGTGTGTTGGGGGGGGGGGGTAAACCAACAAAAAAAGAGACAAATCCCAATTTTCAAAACCTAAATAATGTCTTTTTTTTGCAAAAAAGTGGGAAGCCCCCATCCATAGCCCAAGGCCTATGTCTTATATTTGTAAATTGAGAAATTGAATTAGTTATCTATGGGTACGCATAGTGTACTTTGAATTATTTAATTAAAAAAATATTTATATAACCTGGTTTGGTATGGGGACACTCCCCCCTGGACAACCAGCTGAATCATCTGTATCCATATAATCCTCTCATTTTCAATCCTCGGGATTCATGGAAAATTCTAGATTTAAGAAAAGTGCCCTCACCTTCAAACAGTATTTCGATCTTACCACATGCAGTTAAACAACATAGATGCTAAGCCCATGGATCAAATTTGCCTCTCTTGGCTTCCCATCACTTCTGTTACTACGGTTGTGTTATTGAGCGACAAATTTGAAGTCATAAAACCAACAAAATTTTACACTCCTATTCTTGAACTTACATTATACAAAACACCTACAACCCAAAACAAACAAGAAACAAACAGTCAAACAAACATACAGGAGATTAAGGTATGGAAATATATCAGCATATAGAAAATCTCAATTTTTGACAAAAATATAAATTTGTTGGTTGTCGTGACACTTTACAGTTCAACGTATCTAAGTACTATAACATACAAAACTGTGGCTTCTTTACCTTTCAAAAAGTTGTTTCATATGCAGGACAATCAGATATATTTTCTGTTTAAAAAAACCCTTAACAATGATGCTTATGGAATTACTAATTAATATGCTTTTTATTTTCTTCATAAACTTATACATGGCTTTCCTTAGACATATTATTTTTTTTCAGGACAAAACAAAAGAAGGGAAAAAGCATGATAACCATTTTCATTTCCGTGATGATCGTATACGTAATTGTTCTCACAGTAACCTCCTTTCTTATGAAAAAATATTGCCGATAAAATATCGGACAAAATTGTTTAAAAATGGAGGCTTGCAATAAAGATTTTAGAAACAAAACACATGTGTTGATTCAATGTAAAAACCAATTTTCAACATCCCCAGCTTTTTTATACTGCCCCTCCTTGAAAAGTGGGAGGGTATGTAGTAATCGGTATATCCGTCCGTCCGTCTGGCTGTTAGCTTGGGGTACCAATCTCTTATCCGCAATTCCTCTCATACCACTGAATGAATTTGATGGTATGTCCGTCAGTCCGTCTGTCTGTTAGCTTGGGGTACCAATCTCTTATCCGCAACTCCTGTCATACCACTGAATGAATTTGATGAAACTTTCACAGTATCTTTATTACATATTGCCATTGTGCACTTCTTATTTTACTTTTTGATCTGACACATATTTTGCGTTTCCCACAACAAAACATGGACACTCCGATTATATTCATATGGGAGGTGGGGGTATTCTTTAGTGAGCTCATTGCTCACAATACCTCTAATTCTTGTTTAAACCCGATTGGTCTGTTACAGTTTCCGATTCCTTAACTCAGTAGTACATGCATTTTAGAAAAGCTGTTTAAATTAATGTCCATTGCTAAAAAAAATAAGCATATCTTGAAAAATAATTATGATAGACAGAGAAAAATAATAATGATCGACGGAAAGAATGCAAAAATAATGTTTTGGTATATATTCAAAATCTTACATGTATCTTGAAAAAAAAAAATTATGATCGACAGTCAGAATGCCAAAATCATGTTTTGGTATATATTTAAAAATCCCTATTTCTTTTTTCTGTATAAAATGAAAATAACGCAGCACAGATAAGGTATGTCACTCGTGAAATTTGTTAAATCAAGGGTTTTTTGAGAAGTACATCTTGGATAACTACTTATAAAGTATTAAACGTCTTCATTTCTCGGCGAAATTTGATGAGAGAAGGTGTTAATTTGTTCTAAAACTATAAATTGAGACCTACTAGGTATATTAAATATTCCTAGCATGTCATAACGGAAAATATTCTCCGAGTAAAAGCGTGTGGGAGTAAAGTTCCAGAATATTAAGTTTAATAAATGTGCAGATTTGCAGAATTTTCTGCTAAAAATCCTTCCACCACAAGAAATAGTTCCTCATAAATCTTGTTTCTTTGAGGATTTTGAGCTGTTTGCTGTTTACTGTTATAAAGTATACATTGTTGAATTTAAATATGTTATAAAAATTGAATAATAATGAATAGTTTGAAGTAACAAGTTCTGCGTGAACCTTTCTAAAAAGCTGATGAGTGGCATACCTTAAGGTTACAAAAGGGGACTCATCCAAGATGCTTCAAGTGTACTTCATATTGACAATGTGCTAGGTGATGTTTAAAATCCTGCAATAGCAGATTAGGAATATCCATAATAATTTTGATATTGGTCATATGTTTTGATGCAGGTCTCATTTTTAAGTAACTATAAGCCCTACAAGGTAATATGTCAACCACACTTGCAGGGATGATACAACTATGGGATGCATACAATGTACTATCAGACTTTCTTCAGATACTAGATTTGACCTACATTTTCCGAATGGATGAATAAGTTTAACCTTTTGGTGTAGGTCTAGTTTCCAAGTTATTTTGAGCCCTGTGATGACTAAGCCTGCATGGGTGATACATCTAAGGATGCATACTAGCAGACTTGTTTCAGATGCTGGATCCGACCTTCATTTTCTAGATGAGTGAACAGGGTAAAGGTTTTGGTGCAGATCTTTTTTCCAAGGCACTATAAGCCCAATGTTGAATAAACTTGCATGGGTGATACATCTAAGGATGCATACGTACTAAAAGGCTTGTTTCAAATGCTGGATCTGACCTAGATTTTCAGAAAGAGTGATCGGGTTTAAGTTTGTAAAGCAGGTTCATTTCTAAAGTACCATATCTTTACATAACTTGCATGGATGATACATCCAAGGATGTATATCATCAGGCTTGCATCACCATTTCCAGATGACTGATCTTTGGATGTAAGCTTCTTGATTATTAGACTTGGTTTAATGTAAAGACAAACATTTGTTGAATTGAGCTTTGTTACGTTACGTTTTCATACTATTTGTTAGGCCATTTTTACACACTAAGTTGTCGACAGATTGTTCCATTATTTCCTGATCCTGACAAGAAGGACACAGTGGAATCGGTCGGCAGTGGTTGTTCACTTCTCCATGGCAAATGATCCGACTTCGTATGTTTTTGATGTCCATGTTAACTCGATTTTGTTTAATTGATTTTTGAGGCAGAATACTGTTTTTTATCCTCATTTCACAATCTTAAAAAAAGTTATTTTTCAAATCTGCAAATTTTTTTTCTTGGCAATAATTATACCCCCGCTCCGAAGGAGAGGGGGTATACTGTTTTACCCTTGTGCGTCTGTCCGTGTGTCTGTGTGTCCGTGTCCGTGAATTTTCGTCACGGTTTTCTCAGCAACTACTCATCGTAGATGCTTGAAATTTTAACACAATCTTTTCTGAGGCATGCCATATGTCGGGATACATTTTCGCTCAAATCCGATGTCAACTTCCTGTTTGTCTGTGCGTCTGTCCGTTTCATATATAACAAATTTTCGTCGCAGTTTTCTCTGCAACTAATCGTTGTAGATGCTTGAAATTTTAACAAAATCTTCTCTGAGGTATGCCATATGGTGGGATACATTTTTTTTTCAAACCAGATATCAACTTCCTGTTTGTCTGTGCATCTGTCTGTTTCACACATAACAAATTTTCGTCGCAGTTTTCTCATTAGCTACTAAGTATTCATAGCGGATGCTTGAAATTTTATTAAACCCTTTTGTTGAGGCATGACATATGATGGGATAAATTTTGATATGAATCTGATGTCAACTTCATATTTTTCTGTGCATCTGCCTGTAATTGAACTTGTGTATATATATTAACATGATAGTGCTTATTTACATCAGAGCGGGGGTATTACTAGTGAGCATTGGCTCACAGATTTCTTGTTTAATGCTTAATTAGATGGAAATAAAATATTATGAAAATTTAAATATCCTTTTTTCGTCTTGTTTTACCATGTGCTACATTTTGTTAATTTGTTTTGCAAATTGCCTTAAAGGTAATGTTCATTCATAAAATAGTTAGGACGAAATTGTGAAAGAAAGCTCACAACTCCATGTCAGTTCATTCCATCTCTTTGTTTGCACTGCTCCTGATTTTCATTGTTTAAATTGACTTCTGAAAATGATTGCTGTTCATTATCTTCATACTTTATGTGCTATCACAATGGGGATTTTATGGGGTTTTTACTTGCTTATTTTTTTTCTTTTAATTTTGAAAATAAACTTATATACAATTATTTACTTTTAACCTTACTTACTTAATATCTTTTCCGAACATTTTCTCTATTTTTAAGACTCCTATCACAATACTACCTTTTTTGTTTTCTTTTTCATGGTTTGGAGTCTTTTTCAACAAGCAAACGACGAATGCATGGCAACATCCACTTTTTCATCGAAGTAATATAAATTGACGACTTTTCAACCTTTTTACAATTGCTTTGTTGAGTTTGATTTTAAGTGTACATACACTTAATGTAATAGAGCATGCATTGTATTCGGAACAAGCGACATGATTTCTCTTTGCGTAAATTTAAAAATGATGACGAGTTGTCTTCCTGTTCTTATTGTTGTCCATTTAATTTTTAGATGATAATACTACGCGAAATATGTTTTAAAACAATAAGATGAACTTTGTATACATTAATGGAAACATATTTCTCTAGTAAAAGTTCATGACTGTCTTCACCAAAAAGATAAATTTCATGCCATAAAACCTTTTGAATCGATAAAAAAAAAACGGCATTCAATTTTTAGAAAAAAAAAGTAAGAACAGCAACAGCATTTAAATAATCCTTTCTTGCAGGTGCATGCTCTGATTCTGATATCTTTTAAAACCAAATCCCACATTTTAACCTTTTTCTGTAAACGACCTAGTTAAATACGACTCTGTTCTTTAAATTTGAGTATGTCCTATAACCTGTTTTAACATCAAGTGAAAAATTAAGAAAAAATTGCTTGAACTAACACTGACTTGCTAGTGTATATTACTGTGTTAGGAGACCGTGCACTACTTTTTTTTAAAACAGTCAAGTAATCTTTTCGTTTAGCTTGTCAATTTATCAATAATCTTATTTCTTGTCATATTAAAATCCTAGCTTTCTTCACTTTATGCAATATTTAATTTTTTTCTTTTTTTTTAGTCAAGGTATAAATACATTTATGAATTATATAACCACCTATTTATAGTACGATGTACATTTTAAGTAGTGATCAATGTGATCGAATAATTGTTTTATAAGGCCTTAGGATTTTTTTCTTCACTTTAATCAAATTGTAAAATTAAATGATACTTTCACCGATTCTTTATTAAATAATTATATTGCCATTGTGCACCTTTTTTAAATTTTTGATCTAACGCTCATTTTTTGTTTACTAAAGTAAAGCATGGACTTTGTTATTATAATCATATGGTAAGCGGGGGATCACACTCACAACACCTCTAGATAAAACCTTGTTTTTTTCACAATTTTACTCAGTTCTTTGAATATTTTTTCAGAGAGTTTAATAAGAAAATCAGAACAATCATTAGAACATTTTCATTTTGTAACGTTTTATTCATACTAAGACAAAATATGAAAAAAAAATAATTGAAGCCAATACTGTTCTTTTTTTTCATATAATTATATTCTTCGCACATGTATCCGTAAAGTATTTACAAACCATGAACACTCAAAACTAGAGATACTGTGCCTGAGCTATGAGCTCACGAGATGATATCCCCCGTTGCCTCTCATATGATTATAACAGCAAAGTTGATGTTTTGCTCAGTGAGACCCGGAATAAGTTTCAGATGAAGAAGTGTTGAGGCTTTATTTCTTTTTCATTGTCTTGATGAGATAATTCTTTCTTGTTAACAAATATAAAAGTCATACAGTTGCAAACGATTTTCTTTTCAAATTCTATTTTGATCGATAGAGCATCGGTTATCACATAACATGACAAAGGTCTACGATATCAGCTGGTTGCAGTATTTATTTTCAGCATTCACACATTCTGAATAAGGCATTTTTAATACTTACGGCACTTGTATTTGATTTATTGATTCTATGGTGATACTATCCTATCTTTATCCTCGCAGGCCAGGGGTCCAGGTTTAACACGTTTCAGTTGGACAATGCAACGGCGACGTATTGACTCAGAACCTCTGGTTTGCGTTGATGTCCTTCCTTATTTACACGAATTTAATTACTTCGGTTTATCACACTGAAAATTAAATAAAGATATATACCATGCATGGTACCTGTATTTTTTTTTTTGGATTTTTCCTATGGATTTGTTGGGGTGTTTTTTTTTTAATTGTATAATGATATATTTTTGCGTTCGTTTTGATGCTTTGTCTCAATTTAAACTTGTTAATTTTGTATCACTCTAAAAGGGATTATTTTTCAACGGGGGCAATTTATATAGAATTCACACATAAAATGACTGCTGGGGTTCTTTTCTACAAAATATGATTTTTTTTCTACGACTGGGGGTTCAATTCTTTTCTTTGAACCCCCCCCCCCCCCATCGTGTCATTATTTGATGAAGGTTATGATTCGTCATAACGACGGCACTAAATCATATTATCCTAATAATTCGATTTGCATTTATTTATTCATGGAAATGACAACAAGATGTTTGTTTTAACCTTTATTTTGGCGAACATTGGCCGTGGCATAGTATTTTGTGGGATGCCAATTAATACACACAACTTTTGGGCAAACCCACACAGATTCAACAAAATTCATCAACACAAACAAGTCATATGTTCAAAAATGACCACCCCGGGTAAACCGCGGGTGGTTACTTATTTAAGTGTAATTAGTTATATGCACAATTCAAGCACAAAACAAATTATATCAACATATCAGCAAATATTTTATACATAAAATGGTTCAACACTTCAACCCCCTTCACAGTTCAATGGTGAAAACTTCACAACAACACAAATTTTATGTAGGCCTCAGTTGCTTTGGTGTGCGCAAACGCCACATGACAGCGAACAACCGAAGGAGAGTTCACAGTCATCCCACACATGGGGAGCACCCAAGCAACTGACAAAAAAACCCACGGACTAATGTTCTTTATGTTTTGTTTAAGGATACACATTGCCTTGTTTTGACAGGAAAAATTCTAACCCCCCTTGGACATTATGTAGAAAGAGTTTATTTCCTAGGTCATCGAGGTGTACTTCATCTGGTAACAGAAATTGTGACATGTTTTTCAATAAATCTGGGTACTTTATGTAACAACCCTCCAACTCTAAAACTAATGAAGCTTCTACCCTATTGGCCTTCAGACGGGATTGCTCCATTGCTTTATTGTCCCCCGAGTACCTCCTTTTATTTCGTGGCAGCATCCGTGACCAAACAAGTGTAGAATGTGGAAAGCGAGTCTTAATAATCTTTAGATGTGATTTATTTTTTTCAATAAGAGTATACAGATCAATTGACCGCATATCGTTTGCCCCACAGTGAATAACCAAAAAATCTGGGGATTCCTCGTATTCTGTCAGAAAAAAAGAGCTTTCTTTTAAGTCCCAAAAAAATCAAATTTCTGGTGCCAACGTCTTGAAGCAGAACCACTGTTTGCGAGAAATAGAATCTGCGATTTTGTTATCCGAGCTACCAATGTGATTTGCCCTAAATATAACATTGTTGATCATCAGTCTAAGAACCAAATGTCTTACCAATTCCATAACTCTTTTGGACTTGGAAGATTTGGTATTGATGACACTAACTAGTGAAAGGTTATCAACATGAAACTGAACTTTTTTATGTAACAACCTAGGTTCCCATATCTCTATTGCTAAAACTACTGGTATGAGCTCAAGAAAAGTCATGTCTCTCAAAATTTCTTGGTTATACCAGTGTTTCGGCCATTGGAGAAAAAACCAACTTCCATTAAAGTAACCCCCACAACCTAAATGACCTGAACCTGCACTATCTGTAAATAACTGTAAAATGCTAGAATCTTCCCAAAAAGTATTAGGGAAATATGCTACCCCATTGAAATGGTTCAAGAACACCAGCCACATTCTTAGGTCACTTTTAATTCCAACTGATAATCTTATATGATGATGTGGCTTGAAAACTCCACTAAATGCATCATACATTCTTCGAATAAAAGCTCTGCTAGATCTGATTGCCTTTGAGAAAAAAATGAGCATTCCAACTAAAGACTGATTTCTTGCAGTGTAACTTTTTCCCTATCTAAAAAAAATTCAATCAGACTCTTCAGGATTTCTAACTTTGCTTCTGGGATCTTAATTGTCATATCTAGTGTATCAATTACGAAATCTAGAAATATTAATGTTGTTGTTGGACCAGGAGTTTTCTTATGGGCTAGTGGTACCCCTAAATCCCCAGCTAAGTTACTAAAAGTAGACATTAGAATTTCACATTCATTACTACCAGACCTACCTGCAAAAAGAAAATCGTCTAAATAATGATCTAATGTATTCAATCCAGACTTAAACTGAGTAAGCCAGCGTAGAAAAGTTGCAAATGTTTCCCAAATTCTGCAAGAAGGATATGGAAATAACGAGCAGTATTCAATCTTACGTCCATTAAACAATATACAAAATAAGAGTAGAGCAAACACGGACCTCCGAAACATCAGAGATGGGACCAGGTGCCATGGAGGAGTGAGCATCCCTGCAACTAATGGAAGGCATTTATCTATGTAATATGATCCATCTACAGAGAAACCTAACAAGTCAAAATCCCCTGGATTGATTGAAACTAAACGAAAAGCACTTTTAATATCCATCTTACCTATCAATGCGCCCCTTCCCAAATTTGCAATCATATTTACTCAACATCAAAAGATGCATACTGCACTGGTTCTATAAATACGTTGATCCCCTGGTAACTAGGATAGGATAAATTGGTAATCATTCGCCACCCTCCATCAGATTTAGGGACAATGCTAACTGGCGAAATGTGGAGGTTAAAAATTGGAAGTTGATCAAACACTGAGAGAATTACCTAGTTGATTTAACTAGTGTGCTTAGTAAAGCGTTCTACGTGATTAGTAATCACTCTGTTTACTAGCTAAGATAGTGAAAAGTGGAGTAGTGGTCGTAAAGATACTTAAATACCTAGTGAAAGTTACTTATGAATTCTTAAATTTACTAATATTAGTAGTAAATCTACCCAATACCTAGTAAAACTACTTTTAAGGTAGTGATTGTATGGACAGTAAATTTAATAGTCTTCCCAGTGACTTTCACTAGTTATTTTTTTTCAGTGAAAGGACCCATGATTCGCAGGCACGTAGTATCCGGGGGGGCCAGGGGGGGCCTGGCCCCCCCACTTTTGGTTTTTGTTTTTTTTTTTTGCTTGTCAACTTTTTTTTAGGTAAGTAAAAAATTTTTCTCAGGTTGGCCCCCCTACTTTCAAAAACGATGCTACGTGCCTGATTCGGCCAAGCTTTATTTCCTTACTTATCTTATCCATCAACTCATCATGGTGTTCACTTGCAGACTTAAGATTTTTTGAAAACACGTGACACCTTGGGCCTGTATAATTTATTTAAAAATCCTTTGAAAACCCATTTTTTATATAAATAGCAGCATATTTGTCTGGATATGGTTGCAAATATTCCTTTAACTTTTCAACATTAATAGGGGAATTTCCTAGGGCCCATATACCTTTCTGGTCTTGGAGTTTGTGTTGGGTGTGACATAAGGGGTCTAACTTGGGGTTGCCCCTGCAGTGGTCCCCTTGGGTAACTTGTGGACTTCCCAACATAATTAGATTGAGGGCACAAATATAGCGGATGACTTCCAGAACATTCAATACACTTGTGCATGTACCGGCAAGTAGGTCTGTCACATTGACCCTTGAAGTTGAAATAATAGCACTTGGTGTAGGCTGGGCTGTTTGGTTTAATTGTTAGTTTAGATTGTGGTGATGATGACATAAACATCAACCATAACTCATAGTTTACTTTAGTCCAATCTATGGTGGGATCGATACTGCGGCGATGTCCAAACTGCCGTCATATTTCTTCCATCCCAAATCCCCTCCCCACATCTTGATGCCCCGAGTCTTATGTCATGTAAGTTTTTCAGCAAATCCTGATAAGATTTTGGGTGGGCTGAAGCATAAAAGCTAGCGTATACTAAGAATGCATCCGTCCATCTACTGATATTTAGAACCTTATTGCTAGGTTTAATAACATCTCTTGTGACCAACTCCTCTTTTTCATTAAAAAAAAAAAAAATTCTCTGAAGATTCTGTCAGGGAAGTGTTATCGAGCAACAAACTACGCAGCACAGTTAAGATTACAAAAAGGAGGCGGAGCCTTATTTGTACGGGAAAACTTGACTATGACATCATACACAATATACGTCATACAACATTTCTTTAAAATACCACAAAATGAGTTTATCTGCTTATTTAACCAGTAAGAAATCATCAAACTACATAAAAACTTACTACAACGTGTTGTTTTGTCGTTAGTTAAATTCCACATAACAAGTTATAAACAAGTCACTGATCGCAATACACTTGTCAATATGATGTCATTTCTTACAACGTGACGTAGTTGGTATGCCGTGAGAGACAGATCAAGTAATATTTTCTCAACAAAACATGCATTCTCTAATTTAACAAAATATTATTTACAGATATTCTATGGGCCAATAACTTGAATTTAATGTCTTCTTCACTATTTTATCAATATATTTTCTGTACAGTACGTATTTAATTGACACTGTCGTATATTTGTATGCAAATACATCGAAGGATAATGTTGGGGTCTTAATCGATCTAGTGCAAGGGCATACACTCTATGGATCAAAGTAAGCTTTTACATTTCAATTATAGAACTATTAAGGTATCTGAAAAGTGCTGCGATCCTGATGAAATCTCAAAAACAATTTAATTATGTCAATATTTCATGCCGCTGACCAGCAAAAAATATAGCATTCGGTCATACAAGTATAATTTTAACAATAAAATTGCAGTATTAAGACAGGATCGCAGCACTTTTTAGAAACTACAATGCGTGCTGAAAATATTTATATACTAAACTTGGAAATTTAACTTGGTTATGCCCTTGCACTAGTGATATTTATATGTAACATCAATACTTCAAGTCAATGTGCTAAAATCGCGTGACTGTCGCATCACGTGACTAGTCTAAATATAAGAAATAATCGTCCTCGATATGTAGTTATTAATCATAATTACAATTATCCGATATAAATAATGTACTAAAAATAATCGCTATCTCGATTACGAATGCATTTTTAAATACAAAATTTAGTCGATATTTCCATTGTGCACCTTAACTGTTCTGCGTAATCTCTATGTATGCTGAACTAATGATTTTAGACTTCAACGAGTTAGAGACATTGCTAGCCAATAGTGAATGAATGCTATCTACATATTGATTCTCATAACCAATGCTTGAACCTGATTGAGATTCAATGGCCAAAGCAGGCACAGGTGCTGGGGCCAGTGTGGGAGAGTTTGACTTTCTGGCACCAACTACATTCTCTTGGGCGGCAATGCTTCCTGAAGGACCTGGTTCCTGTACTGTATGATTATCGTCAACCGCTACGGCTGGTCACTCTCGTCTTGACCTCTTTGACCTTGATACTTTCCTCTCGTTGTCTCTCAGTCTGCAATTCCTCTTAGACTTATTTTTGGGAGGCATTTCCGCTTCTGTATCCAGCAAGTTAAAAATTTCTTACAAATATTATGAAAAAACTTTACTAAAAAATATTCAACCTACTCTGTCAATCGCATCATCTCGGGTCTTTCCGTCAGAGGTCGGAAAAACAACCTCGAATGTATTAACATCACCGGATGTTTAAAATTTATACATTTCCTGTTTATTCAAATATAGGATAGACGGAGTTAGGAGTACCTTCTATGGTTTATCCCATGACCGACAAATTTTTCTTTGATCTTCACAAGGGTGTATTTCTCATATCAACATAAGTGTGGTGATATATTAAATATCACATATGTGATATAAAGCTAGTGATATCCAACTGTTATACCCTGGATGTAGGAGGAGCTATGCAAATGAGACAAAAATTCTTTTCTAGATTTTAATGAACTAACAGAAACATGAAAAAAAAACACACACACACAAAACAGATAACACAGTTTAAATCAAAATGCACTAAGCTTTAAAAAAAAAAAGAGACACTGACACGGTTTGGCGGAGCAATTCTCGAAGCTGATAACTTCATCTCCCATAGGAATTCGCACATTCAGTTGTAGCATTTTCCTTCCCGGCATCCTCTGAAAAGTTCATTTCATGAACACATTGCTCTCATGTACCGTAGAAAATCGGAACAGATTTGATATAAAGTCCTCGGGGGTAGGGGAATCCGTATGCGCCCCTGGGTTCAATTACAGTGTACAAAACATGATATAGTGTACGCAAGTTCTTGGTACTTAATAATAATAGTGAGTATCTCGGGAATTATTTTAAACTCACCAAGTTGCTGTTTCGCTGAGACTTCCAGTCGTTGAACACTTGAACCATGTTGACTGCCCATGAAGTCGGAACGGCGTGTGGTTTTACTTTCTTGATTTTTTAAGCGCACTTAATTCACTGGCCGACACATGTTTTCCGAATCTAGTATTTGCAGTCCATTCCGTAAAATTTTCCCGTTTCAATTCCGGAAATGATCCCAAACACCAATTCTGTAAATCGAAATTCATTAAGTCCTGGCCACATGGGCCATTTAAATCCGATCGCCTGAATTTTATACAATCTGAACTGCTTGACTCGATTGAAAATTATCCTCGACGTAGGCTTGCTGAAAAACGGCGATTCTTTACGCTAGACCCCTTCTGCCACTTTCCTCAAATCATAGAACAAATGAATTGATTATCTCAAGAAAATGATCACGTGGTACAGTACTAAGAAAATTACCAAATTTGTAAATCCGTTACTTGGATACCAAAAACCCTTCACGTTAAGACTATCACGTGGTTCTGTTTCAGAGTCTTTATTAGTTGATGCAAAGAAAACACCAAATATGGGAAAAGGTCAAATGAAGGGTCATGGGATAAATCAGTTACATGATTGACAGCTCGATGATGCATACAAAATATCGTTTCGTTATTGCAAACTCGGAGGCTAACGCCTCCTCGCGTGCAATAACTCAACGATATTTTGTATGCATCATCTCGTGTCATCATGTAACTATTACATATTTTAGGTAATGTAATTACATTGAATAACGCTTCACTCCATATTGCACAGATAAAAGGTCTCAGTGCATTTATTTTAAAGATCATGAAAAAGGAGGGTTGTCATGGCGGCTTCCATATACATTCGAGGTCGTTTTTCCGCTAGTCGGAAAGGCCCGAGAAGTTGCGATTGCCTACTCTGTATCCAGCAAGTTGATGAAAAGAATGTTGATCCCGAGCTTTCCGACTTATATATACCCAAGGCCACAGGCCGATCCCGACCAAAAAATTAATACCTTTTCCCGTAAAATAAAGTCATCTGTTTTTTATGCATAAATAGATGATATTGTTTTCATGTTGCATAACTATTATGATTAGTTACTGTGTTTGCAGTGATATCGGGAATTTGACTGCCTCGCTAAGTAAAATCTACCTGCATATAAACATTTTGCTGGGATCACACAAAAAGCCCCATTCAATTCAATTTTCATTTTAAAATGAAGCAAATTTAGAACTTAAATTGTGTGTTGTAAATGATAATTATTGCATAATTTTTCACGTACCACTCTGTTCTTCTCATTAAGGTTATATTCAAATGAATAAAAATACGGACGTTTATCCTACAATATTCAGGGAACCAAGTAAAAAAAAAATCCTTTTTCAAGCATTTTCTTAGTAATATTGTAGTACTCACTTCTAATGCATTTTAACTGATTGGTCACGCCAGTCAATTAGCATATTAATTTATTCTTACGTCTGAAAAAAAAAATATTATCATTGTTCTGTTTATAACGGGAAAGCCCAGCAAGATTTTAAGACATTCTTAACATAACATATGACTACCAATAGCAACAATTTTCTTCTTATAAAATTGGTAGATGTCAATACAATTCAATACAGTGACCAGCCAGAGAAGTAAAATGGACCTCCTTGCAACACATACTTTAAGTGCATCAAAGAGTGGGCGGGGCCGAAATGTAATGGAATAAGTAAAAATGGAATGTAAAAATTGTACCCCTACCCAAATGAAAGGTTAAATTCTTCCAAATTGCAATCCTATTTTTGTTAAACGTAGTACATGTATTCAATTAGGGAACACATATCAGTTTTAATTTGCATGCAAAAATTAGAGTAGAGTTTACTGGGGCCCTTATGTCACATCATCCTTCAACTTAATTATCCATGTAGTTTAAAAATTTCAATATAAATGTTTACATATCGGCATTTAAAAGTAAACAGGGAAATGAGATTTGGATTATACATATAAATTAAACAGAAATAAATTGAAAATGAAACGAAATTTAACTTGCTTTTAATCACGGTACATGTGTTTGCAGTGTGAAGTACTAATAATTAAATCAGTGATAAAATTAATTTCAATGAATCAGAAACGTCAGTCTATAATAAATATACGTCCATCCTCCAACAATACATTCTTCTTGTAAGTATTAATAAAAAATCTTTTTAAATCAAACCACTTTCATAAATTGAGATACAACATACTTTTTCATGCCTCATAAAACATCAATATGCACTTTTTTGCCTTTTGTAAACTAAAGTGCTCATTGTGGACGAGCCACGCTTCCCCAACCAAACTAGACATGTATTTTCACCTTTGGAGTTTGTAATTTTGTCCATTTGTTTACTTGCTTCATGGATATAGTTTACCTTCCTGTGATTTCTTGAGGTCCTGTTAAAGTGCACAATACACTTTATCTGTTGGTTACATGGACTCCCAGGTAAAATAAAAAAAATGTGCAGAGAGGTCAGACTATATATATACACCGAGGAAACATCATATCTTCAAACATAAAGATTTTTTTTTTTTTTTTCCCTGGTTGTTATCGAAACCGTTTTTAAATTTTACAATATTCATCTTGACCTATTTCGTTTTAAAGGGAAATTTTTGAACTTGGTTAACGATAAGAGGAGAACTGTTTTATGTTCAATAGAAGAGATGACAACCTATCTTAAGTATGATCTTATGTACTTTTACTAAATGATATTAAATGAAAATTTACTACATTTACAAAAAAATCCTTAAAATTCCAATTTGCTTTATATCAATGCTAGTTTTTTTTTTCAAACTACAAAAACGAAAATACTGAAAGACAGGTAATCTATAGAAGTTGCTCTAAGTGCTTGAAAATCCACATTATAGTAGAATTATTTTTTATGACAAAAAAAATGACCAAAATCCCACACATTGTTTGATCACAGGTAATATATTTTCATGTAGATTATAAAAATTAATATGGCCGCCATTTTGTCTGCATTTCTGTATTGCATTGCATAACGCCATTTTTATTAACATGACTATCAAAAGGAGATCAAGGAAAATGAAACGAATTATTCATTTGAGAATTCTTTCCCCAATGACATTAACTGAAAAAGCAATAGCTTTGTATTGTATCAAACAAAATCTTATATCCTAAATAATATGTATTGAATGCAATAATCATTGAATTGCTGTAAAAAAAAAGAAAAAAAAAAAGAAAAACCTCAATTGATGTCTTTGTTGAAACAAGGAAATCGGCATAAATGATGTATTCTGAAATTAAATACGACTTTGAAGAAAAAAAAAATAGTTGTTAGTAGTAATAATGTATTGACTTTGAATTACTGTTATTGTAGCAATCTCTTTTAAAACTTTTATGTACAAAAGTTAAAAGTCAGACACTTCAAGCTACTGTTGATAAGTTTGTCGCTTTTGTTTACTACATTGTGTTAAACTATGTCTTACTATAATACTCTTTGAATTGCACTTAAGACGTCTAATCAATCAAATCAATAAACTCTACATTTTTACAATGATAGGTCATTTAACTGGAACAGATGGACGAAGATGTATCTTTATATATTGGTAAAAGTTAATTAAGAATGGTTTGATTTCTTTTCATATTTCACATACTAGCAGAAGCTTGATTTTCTTAATACTTATTGTTCATACTTTATTTAGAGATTTAACATCAAAAAACTTTGGTAACATCGGCTTTAGTTTTAGTGAAGATCAGTCCTTAAAATAGTACTTTAACGCAGAGAAGTTTAGAAATTTATTCATAATGTTTGATTGAATTTTGCTAATTGAAAAAAAAATCTTTTAACAGAAGAAAAGTTGAAAAAATTTATTCATCGACATTAACCTGAAATAGTCTGTTGAAAAAAAAACATCAATACACTATACTTAATATTCCATTGACATAATTAATCCTTATTTCCTTATCAATTTTTCGAATTTCTGCTTTCATGAATTCTCATGAAATAACATCTTATTTTTTTAATTGATCATTTAATGACAAATTCTCATATTTCTGTCTGGTTGTTATTTCAAGGTTCAAGGTAAATTAATAAGGTAACAAATTATTTAATCGGACAAATTATATTAAAAAGGCCAGAATCTATTCTATTTCTTCAAAAATCTTCGAAAGTATTTAATATGCAGAATGTTTTGGTCTCTTCAAAATTTTTTAATCCTCGAAAAATAGCAATTGGGTGTAATTTTGGATCAGGCTGGTGTGAACGGCTGACAGGGTATGTTCACTTCTCAATGGCACCTGATCCAACCTCTGATGTTTCAGAGGTTTGAGTTTGGTCTGCTCCAAACTTTGTATAGTTTAATGGACCTTAGGGCTTGAATACCGTTCGTTATCTCCATATATTTTTTTATTATACCAATTTAAATGTAATATATTTCATTTCAATTGTATTTTAAAAATATATTTAAAATATCTATTCTGCATTTCCTCTGTAGTATAATTTCATGAATAAGTTGTATATGAAAAATTGATATCATACAACTTTCTTATGGCAATAGCAGAAAATTATCACAAACATTCTTCATGTGTAATAGCGTAATTCAAACCAACGATCCTCAATGCTCATCCTAGTCAATATTGCCCTGCTGATTTCTTCTCCAGTTTGTATGTAAAGCTTTGTTCACCTGTTTCAATATCGACAAAAAATACTCTAAAAATCTTTAAACCCAGTTTCAGTTAATATTCTGAATTTTTAACAAACCTAATTAAACTTTACAATTTTTACTTCTTGCTTCAAGTTTTTAGACTTTTGTTCCACTTCTAGAGATGTTAGCATAGCATTTATTTAAGTTTTTAAGATTTTTGTTTCTTTACTTTTTTAAAACAAATATATATGTTTAATTTTTTTCTTTCTTCAGAACGTGTAAAATGTGTTTGTATATTACCTGTATGTTAATGAATTTTACCTTGTTTCAGTGCTTGAATGATAAAGGTTTCTGACAACAATACTGATTTGGAACTTTACGTGTTCCAGGCTGTGACCTTGTATTTTTCTTTCATTTGGGTTTTCCAGAAACTTACAAAAGGCAATTTAGGATTTGTGGTCCCTTGCATGGACTCTGTTCCAACCATTTCCAGTGTTTTGTTTTGTCCAAGAAACGAAGATGAATACAATAAGGCAGTCAAAAGAAAGAGATGCCAAGATAAAACACATTCCTGCCCTTCTTCTGAATATCATTGTGTTCTTAATGAATGGATGAATGATACAATAGAAGTGTGCGCCCCATCTCTGTTAATTATTGGTAAGTATTATGTAATGTCTCTATCACTCTGTCTCTTGATCTCTGTACACGTGTAATTTTGTGTAGTTCTGTGATTGTTTTAAACTTTTTGTGTTCATGATTTATTTTCTTTAAAAAATTATATAATAAATCCTGAAATCAAAATGATTCCAATTTCTTACTTGAATCTTTTTTTGTAGGTGGAATATGTACTGAATTTAATTTGGCTGAAATGAGTATTCGTGGAAGTTATCTGACAAACTGTACAGCATTTGACATACCCTGTCCATTGGGATACAGATCGACATCGTCGTATGAATGTAATTATGTATACGTAAACATCAATATGACACATATTTTATCTAATGTCTCTTCAGATACATTAATTATAACAACGCAAAATGTATTATTATACCTCATTATAAATATTCTAAACAACGCGTTATCTGATTGGTGATAAGTTATCACGTGATCGGGCCGTAAAACTTCATATTTCCCGGCCGTCGGCACGCTTTTCATCATGTTTCACCTCTTCGGAACAACTGGTTTTCCCGCAATATAGTTCTCGTTCGTTGAACGAAAACTCCCGAGAGAAGTCACAATAGCCTGGTTTACGTCCCAAAACTGATGAAAATGTGTTGACCACAGGGTTTTATAGTAACTTTACGTAAAAAATGAAAGTGAATTTGAGAGCGGTGCCGAATTTGAAAGTTTATGTTTATTTCAAAAATTTGGCTTGTTTCGGTATAATAAACAATTCATTGCATGAATGTTAGGGAAACAGGAAGACTTATTCAGCCAAGAAATATCATATTATGATTTTTCTTGGCTGAATAATTCTTCATTTTTCCCTCACTATCATGCAATAAATGTATAATAACAACATAAAATGTAATAAATCAGGATTATTAATTTTTGCATTGTTACATTTTGCGTCGAGATTTAACAAATTGCTACGACATACATGTAAAATATTATAATGCAATATGTTAAAAAAAAATTTTTTAACATATTGATTGTGTTCACATATCGCGTTGTTACATTGTACAATGAATGTCTTTTTGCAAGAAATGCCCAGACTTTTATCTTATAATATCCACACTTTCTATGCAAAGGATGACTGCACTTAAGGATATGCGAAATTTGCGTCAAAATAAACTTTCAAAACAGACATTTTTCTTTCAATTGCAGAAATGATCAACGTCTAATTTACAACTTTACTTAATTATAATAAATAGAAGCATGTATTTACAATGTACGAATCTGTTTTCAGAGGTAAGGGTCAACTCCATTTCTTCTATTTCCGTACGATAATGAGGACGCCCACTTTCTTTACTGACTTTATACATAGTCAGCGCATGTTTGTCTATTGTTCTCCTTTTAACAGTAGCTGTATATTTGTATAAGTAATGTTGTATTAAAAGGAGATTAATAGACAAACATGCGCTCATGGTTAAAAAGAGAAAAAAAGTGTTTCTTCTTACACTAGCTCTCTCTGTTGTAACCAAGGGCTGTGACACGTTGAATATTATAATTCACCACGTGATATCTTTCCTCAGGTAACTTTGTGAATACTAAATTCCATCACGTGACTTATTGATAGCATGTTTTGTGATAACTAGGACACTGTGTTCGAACACGTTGAATAGTCAGCTATCGATTTAAAATATTCTTTAATTACATGGATGGGCTGCTCATACGTTTTAAACTTTTGTAAATAATGTACCGGTGCCATACAGAATAAATAGCAAGATGGAAAACAGAGATCTCGTATTTTATAAAAACGTCATTGTTATTCATCAAGTCTAATCTTAGATCCATTCATACGATGTTAGCTTCTCCTCTCATACATACATAATGTTTAATCAAGGGCAGATAAATGTTAATTCTCTGTATTCGGAAAACCAAAAGGACAAAAAACATGAAAGTGATTATTGTATTACAGTCTACAATTATTTTTAACATTTTAATTAGGTGTCAAATGGACATACTTCTGTAGTAAATATATAAAAGTGAAATGAAGTTAACATTTAAAAGCAACAAAAGCGATCGAAAAAGACCCAAAACACAGCGTTAAGTACAGTCATCCTTTTTATATTTTTGTTACCCTGGTCCGTCCGTCTTAAGTGACCCTGCTACAGAATCTTCTATCTTCAACTATTCTCATATATTAAGGACAGATGATACACACAAACTTTCGTAAAAAAAAAAAATTGAAAATAAGAACTTGAACATGTTTAAGTGAGTAAAATGAATAACTTTCACCGCGTACATTTCAATTTTTTATTCAAATTTTAAAAAAATGGAATTTGGGGCGAAAAATATTTTTAAAGATTATTAAAGATGGTTTTAGAAGGGCAGATTTTAAACATCACAGAAGGTTTACAATTTCTTTATATTCTAAAAATTTATTTGCATCATTAGCAATGAAATTACGCCAAAAAATATATACCAATCCCGCATCCATTTTTTGTTTGTATCATCTGTCCTTAAGAGACAAAAAGTCATCTTTAAGAATATGATTTGTGTTGTCCATTACACGTTCATAGCTATTTTAAAATTTTCATTTTTGCAAAGGCAGGCAATCAAATTTGCATTTTCACCACGGGGGCCAAATAGGGTAAAACTTGGTTACAAACAAAATAATAATATAAAGAGTAAAACCCCAGTTCCCGTGAAGTGTCTTGCATTTTTGCAGCCAATTCATATTCTAAGATTTTAGTGAGAATATTCTATAGCTTTGCCATGATGTTTGGGGGAATTTCGATTTTCACCATAGAGGTGATTTTCGGTAACAAAAAATATCCTTTTTCAACCAACCCTCTTACATTTAAGCAGTAGTCAATATTCATCTTTTGGTATATACATGTAATCAGTTGTGTCCAGTAAATGAGTATTAATGATTTTGATTTTTTTCTTTATTTTCATCTAAGAGATCAAGTGGAGGTCGAAAAAAAAACAGTACATTGTATTTTCTTTTTATTATCTGATAACTTATCTAAGCCTCTCTAACATTTCTCGCAATAGCTCATTAATTTTGTAATATGTTTCACAGGTGTTGAAAAATCAAGTCTCAACCGGGACTCGAACTCAGGGCCTATGGCGTACCGTTCCAGCGTTCTAACTACTGAGCTATTGAGACCCGATATATTGACTGACACCTGTGAACCTGTGACATATTCCTCCTCTTCGTAGAAATTCGTCTTCTAAATCTAGAAGTTAATGAAATGAATGAATCATATTCCAAGGGAACAGTGGTTTTGTACGTCGGGGCGTCAAATGTCAGAGGGACTCTGGCGTACCATGCATATGCCAGCGCTCTAACCAACTGAACTCAATCACAACTTCTCGAACCTTTCCGACTAGCGGAAAAACGACCTCGAATGTATAGTAGACAACATGACAACCCTGCATGGGGACCTTTTATCTGTGGAATATTTAGTTTAACTTTATTCATTGTAATGATATTACTTCACATATAGTACAGAGGGGACCTCTAACTCCGTCTATTTTATATTTGAATAAACAGGAAAGGTATAAATTTTTAACATCCGGTGATGTTTCTTCATTGGAGGTTGTTTTTTCGACCTCTGACGACAAGAACCGAGATGATGCGATCGCAACTGAACTATAGAGACCCGATGTATTAACTGACTTTCAAGCACTTGTGATATTTGGCACCAAACAAACAAAACCCACTGTTTTCAGCACCCGCGACGTTCACGCATCTGTGATATTTGGCGCCCTACAAACAAAACCCACTGTTTTTGTTTGTTTGTTTTTTATTGTTTAACGTCCCTCTCAAGAATTTTTCACTCATATGGAAACGCCACCACTTGCCGGTGGAGAGCTGCAAATTTTGTCCTATACTCGGCACACAGGGCCATTGAGCAGGAAAGGATCTGCCAGCACCTACTGCGACACGGGACCTCGGTTTATACGGTCTCATCCGAAGGACCGGTCTCCACGTCACACAGTGGGATTCGAACCCGCCCCACTGTTTTAGCACCCACGACATATGATTGGGTTTTAAAAATCGTTTCTTTTTCAATAGCCCTTTTATATTACAAAATGTGATTGGGAGCATCATGTTGATGTTCAATGAGGTTCACGAATTTAGATTTTAACATTAGAGAGCTGTTGGGGTGTCGGGGTGAGTGTGGACGCTGTTTTGTAAAATCATTTGTCAAGTATTACTTAAAAGTTTAAGTCAAAACGTAGACGTAGACGTAACTAATTCAAATGTTGCGTTTTACCGAGATCGCAACTTACGTTTAAGCGTAGGATTACGTCAAAATTCACAATACCCTATAGCTGCAGCCGTAGAAAAGCACGTGGCAGAATTAAAAATGGCGACAAATGAAGTCGAAGAATCAACTTTTACGCACACGCGTGCGGTAAAATTTACTACCTTTAGTAAAACTGTCTCCGAAATTTCTCTTATTATTTCTTCAGTATCCGGATTATCTCTTGGATAGTGATTTATCTTGTCCTTTAAATGTGTAGTAATGTATCAGCGATATGATTTTTACCATTAAGGTCAGATTATTTTAGTACATGATATTTGGTATTTGTTTTACAAAAACCTGGTACCCTGAAACTTTCTAAGATTTCCATAGCTTCTCATTCTCATTTGAATAAGTGTGGGGGCAGGATTCTCCATGGGCTGTTAACTGTGTTGGTCCAGACACAGTAAAATTTTCTCCGACACAGTACCGATCCCAATTTTATGCGTGCGACATAATAAAATTCTGCCGATACAGTAAGATCTGTGATAATTAGAAAATCCAAACATATGTAAATTCTCTCTAACTGAAAACTTTAATCAAACAATTCTACGGACTTTAAATTCTGAAAAAAAAAAGATACAGCACTTAATTATTATGGCTTCTTCATGCATAATCAATTATCTTATAGACCCTCGCCGGACCTTACCCATGAAGGAACAAAGACAAATATTTTTTCACACTTCCATGTGACGGTTAATTGGTAGTTGCATTGAAACAGATTGTATAAATTTAAAAACAATTAAATGTCTTTTTATAGAGCCACAGCTCTAGTATAATATATGCAATGTATAAAAGTCACTTACATTGTATATAATTGATGTAAATAAATTACTTAAAATTTTAAAATGCTAAGGGAACTCTTAAAAGTATTTTATTAATTTGAAGTTTCTTTTCTTCTTTTTGTAAATTGGTAATTTGATCAAGAAAACTGACAAATAATCACGGCAAATTTACTTTAAAAAATGGTTAGTAGATCGACTGTCTCGACCAGATAGTATGTACTATCATACCATTTGTGCAACGAATAAGCGATTTCATATCATTTGCGTAACGAATAAGCGATTTCTTTTTTTTTTTTAAATTGTGTGCCTGTTTTCTTTTGTAATTATAATGAATAGTAGATCGACTGTCTCGACCAGATAGTATGTACTATCATACCATTTGTGCAACGAATAAGCGATTTCATATCATTTGCGTAACGAATAAGCGATTTCTTTTTTTTTTTAAATTGTGTGCCTGTTTTCTTTTGTAATTATAATGAATAGAGACTCAGTTGCAAATTTGACTGCGAAAAAAAAAAACCGCGAATTTTTTGTGCGTCACGTGAACTCTGCAACACAGTAAAATTTTAAACGATGGAAAACCCTGGGGGTGTTTTGCAGATATAAATCTCAGATTTTTTTTTTTCGAAACAAACAGAAATTTTAAATTTTGAATTATTTTTACCATTATAGAAAATTGAAGCTACCTTGATTGTAATTTGACTTGATACATGTAACGTTATGTCTTGTTTCCCAAAAGATTAAAAATTCAAATCATCGCCATTGTCTTTATGCTGCAATGAAGTCTCAATCATAAAAAAGGAGTCTTTTATATAGAATAAACTGTATTCTGTATAAATTATGGGAATTATTATGTTTAATTTTTCATGATAATATATTAAATATAATATTCACTTTTGAGTCCCTTTTAAGAATTTTTTTTAAAATTTTGTTATCTTATTTATCTTAAGTATATTGTATTGGGACCTTATATTAGTAATTAAACTATTAGACTTTGCAACAATTCCGTAAATCTGAAATACATGTACATTATATAATTTTGAATTAAAGTTTTCCAGGCAGACTTATAATTTGTTTTACCCAATGTTTTTGTATACTTAGATTTTGCACTTGTAGACGTTGATATTTTTTTGACAGTGAAAAACATAAGATTTAAGAAAATGCCAAATTTATTTATTTTCAACTATTATATTTAATCAGAGATAAGTCAAAATCAGATGTCTCTATTTCAGATTCTGAATGCTATCAAAACTCTCACAGATGGCCATCATAAGAGAAAACAAATTTTACATCTAGTGAAGGGTAGATGATTTCATTTTTAAATTATTTGTAAACCAAAGTACATACAAAGTGTAACGATTATTTGTATAATTATACACTTTATAGTTAACTTTTTAGCTCACCTGAGCCGAAGGCTCAAGTGAGCTTTTCTGATCAAAATTTGTCCGTTGTCTGTCGTCGTCGTTGTTGTTGTCATCGTAAACTTTTCACATTTTCATCTTCTTCTCAAGAACCACTGGGCCAATTTCAACCAAACTTGGCACAAAATATCCTTGGGTTAAGGGGATTCAAGTTTGTTCAAATGAAGGGCCACGCCTTTTTCCAAGGGGAGATAATCATGAATTTGTTAAAAATAAATGGCATTTTTAAAAAAATCTTCTTCTCCAGAACCACTGGGCAAGGAAAGATGAAACTCGTGTGAAAGCATCCTCAGGTAGTGTAGATTCAAGTTTGTTCAAATCATGCCCCCTGGGGCAAGGGTGGGGCCAAAATGGCCGACCCAAGTTTTACATAGGAATATGTAGGAAAAATCTTTAAAAATCTTCTTCTCCGGAACCACTGGGCCAGGCAAGATGAAACTCATGTGGAATCATCCTCAGGTAGTGTAGATTCAAGTTTGTTCAAATCATGCCCCCAGGGGCAAGGGTGGGGCCAAAATGGCCGACCCAAGTTTTGCATAGAAATATATAGAAAAAATCTTTAAAAATCTTCTTCTCCAGAACCACTGGGCCAGGAAAGATGAAACTCATGTGGAATCATCCTCAGGTAGTGTAGATTCACGTTTGTTCAAATCATGCCCCCCGGGGCAAGGGTGGGGCCAAAATGGCCGACCGAAGTTTTACATAGGGATATATAGGGAAACCTTTTAAAATCTTCTTTTCAAGTACTTCAAAGCTATGATTAGTGATATTTATATGGAATCATCCTCAGGTAGTGTAGATTCTAGTTTGTTCAAATAATGCACGCCTGGGGGGGGGGGGGTTAAATTCAAGCCTGATGTGCTCAGGTGAGCCATGTGGCCCCTGGGCCTCTTGTTTGATTTGTTTTCAGCATGCTTGAAGAAAATGAAAACGGTAATTAATATTCTGCTTGTTTCCCTTGTACCTGTATTATTGATTGTACTTTGCATTGTGGCATTAGTGTATTTCTTCAGGAAATATAGACAGAAATCCGCCACTCGTGCAAGTAAGCTTAATACATATAAAATATTCAAGTCCTTTAAACAAGTACATTTAATAAAATACTTTTTTCTGTATATATTGATACTGTTTGATAGATCTTTTAGGGTTTTCTAGAAAATCTGAAACATTATTTAGGTTTATAAATATAGCTAATATAACGAAGGAAAAATAATACAATAAATCCAAACAACTAACATTAAGTTAAATTGTTGAGTTAATAAGAGATTCTCACATAAGTATTTCCGATAAGTACTACAGACGAGTGCAGATAGCAAACTAACAAGGTTGTATATACCTGCCAGTTTTCCTACCTTTCTGATCTATCCTTATCTATTTCGTATCTATCCCTTCAAAATATTCAAGAATTCCAAATTTGATTATAAGCAAAAACAAAGTCCATAACATATTTTGAAAGCAGATATAATTTTTGTTGGTTTATAGATATAAGTAATTTAAGTACATTTAATGTATTTCCATATGTATCATCGATTACCTCCTCTAAGAGCAAACTTCTTTGAAATGCATGCCTTAATAATTTTTTATCAGAAATCAGCTCTCAGAATTGTTTATCTTTATAATAATTAGTTGATTTTTTTTAACTTGTAATCATTGTCATAGTTTTGTGTTTTTAAATTATGCAGCAATTCTTATTTCTGAATGAAAACACTATATATCATATGCATGTATGTGTTCAGAATTATACTGCGTTTGATCACTATAATTAATTACATGTATAATATGGAAATATATTCTTTAGTTTATACACATGTTCAAAATGTTGTTGTACTTTAAATACATTTAACAACGACTGTTCAAAAATTGTGTTCGAAGTTTTGTTGCATTGCCATTTATAACTATCACTACATGTATCATCATCAAGTGATTTATAACTAATTGTCTATACTGGTTTCTTTAAGAGGAATAAATTTTGTAAATCTAAATTCTTCAATTTTTTATTAAATTAAGAAATCAGCTTCCGGAAAGGAATTATTTATTTTTTAATTAGAAAAATTGTCTTATGTAATATTATGTCTATTGAAAGATATCCGCTTCGCAGTCAGGAAGGTTAACTCCAAAAATTAATATTTAATTTAAAACGCATCAAAATGAAGCTTGAAAACGATTTTTTTTTCACGCAACAATTTTCATTTTATTCATCTTTATAAGATTTAAGTTTTTTGGAAGTCTTGGAAAAGGTCTTAAAAAACTTGACATTTGTTTCCTATAAAAGGAAAAGAAATAATACATTTAAAAAAAAATAAGATTTTCTAGAATCAGGCCGTTGATACAAATGCTTATTTGCATGATATGAAATAAGAAGTGATTTAATGTCTTTTGCAATGATAGCATAGGTCTTTTACACTATGTATTATAGAATACATGACAGAAATAGAAGACAAAAAAAAAAACCAAATAAGTATAAAAATTATGAAAACTTCTCTGAATGCCTGGATACCTATCGCTTTTTAACCTGAAATATATTTGTTGATCAATTTGCAATAAGAAAATGCATTGCTGATATTCAAATTTGCTTTTTCTGAAAAAAATGGAAATTTGACAATTTTCCCTATGTAATATAATTAACTTTAATCTTTAACTTTTCAGAAATTCTGTAGATAAATTTACATGACTTTGTGGATTCAGAGATACTTTCATGAGCATTTTTGATTACATAACTGCTAATTTTATAAACCTGAAGATCGGACTACCTTAGAGAAACATTGAAGAAGAAGGTCTATTTTACATCTCAAATCAAGAATTTCAATACACTAGTATTCTATCCACCTCTTTTCTTACTCCTAAAATCGAGCCAATTTGAGAATAAAACAGGAGCACGATATTTACTATTTAGAGATTGGTCCATGTGTCAAATGAAGGATTAAGCATTTTAGTAATCGCCGTGAGTACTCAGCATTGTCCAGGTTCATAAAACAGCTCTTCGTCGATATTAGTAAAAAAACAATGCATTACAAAATATTGACAAGTGACATAGTAATCATAATTGACATAATAGTATGATCTGTTTTATGCCTTAATAATGACAAAAGAATTTGGAACATGCTGAATTATAATTTGGGTTTTTAAAGAATTTATGAAATCATGTCGAATTATGATTACTAGTTCACTGATCATGAACTTATCTTGGTATAGCAGGTATTAATTTAAAAAAAAATGATTATACACAGAACTTTTTTTCGAGATTAAAAATAATGGGAACATATAAACCTTACGGGGTACATATACACCTACGGAAAATTACTACATAGATATGAGCTATTGAGGATTGCTTGATTGATTTTTTACTACAGTGTATTTAACGTTTAGTTAGAGAAATTCTCATACATATAGAGACCTCGCCATATACCTGTAAAGGGCTTCAAATTTAGACGTTTGCTCGATACTCAGGGCCATTGAACAGTTACTGTAAGGGTCTTAAACGTACTTATACCTATTAAGGCTTCAACATTTGACTTTTGGGAACTTGGTATCTTTACCGCGCCGACGTCTACCGTGAAGGAACCCCCGTTTTTGAGTTCTTTTCAAAAGACCAAGGTCTCCTTTTTACTCAGCAAACGCCCTACAATAAATCCTATGGTTTAGCGACACATCCGAAAACATTGAAATTAAAGGATTTTTGGATTTTTTGGGAAATTTGGATTGAAAATAATGTTTTCTCAAAAAATTCTTTGTACTAAAGTTAGTATCTTAATGATAAGTAAATTAGAACTACATGTGGTACATATACCAGGTATTTTAAATTACAAAGCATAAAAGGAAAATGCTGATTTGTTGTTGATTATTTTTTATTCACACAGCATGATTTCATCTACCCTTTTTCCTAATAAGACAAAACGATGGTCAGAAAATGGTAGATTGACTAAGAGAAAGGGGACAAATACCAGGGAAATAAGTCTGTGAAAAAAGAAATTGTAACATGTAATGATAGCAGGATTTCAATCTCAGATTGAAATATTCATATTTTTAGAAAAAAAATGTACACTAGAGAATACGCGTATTTTCCTTGTTATAATAAAACATTGTCCCCTTTTAGATAGGATAATTTATGTGCAGCAACTTGGTATGAATTTTAATGAATATATATATAGAAGCCCCCTATGTGAAGCAAATCGTGAGTGGCATAAAACTATATATAGTGTTGATTGGTATATTTTTTAATTGAGGAAGCTCTTAAATGGCTATTTTTTTGTTGAATAAAGAGACAGATTGAAATTAATGTAATCTCAATTTTTAACCCTGTCCGTAGATGCCATTTTACATGCATGTTTTTTTATTCATCCATAATTAACTACAAATATCTCCTAACTCACAAGGTCGTTAAATTTCATCGAAATTTGATAAATATTCGTAATACTTTATTTTTAAAAAAAAATACCAATTTGAAATACGAAAAAAATATGCATCTACAAAATCAATATACGATAGATGACATGATGAGAAAGGAGATTATCTACATTGTGGGATTTTTTTATTTGCTTTATTTAACGTCTTGAAAAAAGGTACAATGTATATCCTCGGGGCTTATTGTTTGAATGAATAATCATTTTTTGAACGATTAGATAAAATCTTTCCGTTATATATATGTATACGTGTGTAATTTTTTTTTCAAATACATTTTCTTATATCCTTTAAAACTCCCTATACTTAATAGTGTCGAATGCAGATGAACTGATGAAGGATACTCCCATAAGTTAAACCTAACCATGTAGACGTCTGGAAAGGTATATATTTGAGATAAAACATGTTTATGGTAAAACGCGTATTTGAGCATTACATAAGATGATATACAGAGAATTCTACATTAATAAAATTTGATCTTTTACATTGCTCTTAGAAGTAAGACCTGCATGATATGTGTTTGTAATGCATAGATTTCAACAGGAAGTATAATATAGCACGTGAATTTCTGTTCAAGGAAATATAATTACAATATAAAAAATGCTGAAATTTATACTTTACTGTGAGTTCAAAAATGATTTTTCGATGCCATTCATCGTTGATTATTTATCTGCTTGTGATTTCCTTTATCTTTTGCAGCCCTGAAAAGTATGGTTGTGATCTTTTTTCCAAAATAGAGATCATGACTCTATTATCAATTCACTAGATATCTGTATTGCATGGCCTCTCTTTCTGCATAATTTCTTTATTTTCTTTTTTAAGGAAAAAATTTGGTTGTTTAGGAGGAAAAGCCCATGATGGACACCGCAATAAATGCATTTGTAAGTACCAGAATTATATTAATATTCTTTCAAAATTTGAAAAGGATTGACTGAGAGTTAAGTGTTTATTTAAAGTGTCGTTTGCATCGGTTATTGCAAATAAACTTTATGATTTCAATTTGTAAAATTCAAAAAGATTAGATAACCAGCTACATTGTTAGATTGTGAGTTCATCTTTAAAAAAAATATATTTCTGTTTGTCCTCTACACACAATATGAGGCGAACCATTATTTTTCTTTTGCCTTTCTCAGAGACTTTAAGGGAGATAATAATAGTCAAACTTAGATGAAAGGATACTTTACCTGAATGACTTTAAAAACTACACAAAATAAATCTGCATAACCTGGGTTATATGTTGAACAGTTAATGTTTTTTTTATTGACAGCGAAGCGGTTAGTCTACATTCAATAAGTGTACAAAATCAGACAATTATCCTTTAAAATTGCCTTTAAAAATGTAATGTCAAGCGAATTGATACGTTTTTGACGTAAGTCACTGTGACGTAGGCAACCCCAGTTATGCGATATAGCTTATTTTCCCTTATCAATTATAAAAAAAAAACCAAAAATTATATGCCACTATAGCGACAAAACTAGCGATTCATGATTGATTTTAACAAATGACTGATACTTCAGTTTTAACTAAAATACATGTAATATGTGTAAAAAAAAAAAAGGGGAAGTTCAACGTATTTTTAATTCAGGGTTAAAGGGACTTATGTAAATGTTTAGGACAGATATTTTAAAATTGGCCAAAACAGTGTTTTTAGAATGAAATCATTTTAACATTTTAGAAATGGAATAAAATGTCGTGTGCGAAAATTGTGGGGTTTTTATTTGTCCTTTTAAATACTCTATGAAATATTGATTTTTGTTAAATTTTCACATAAAATCAAATGTTTGTTAAAAATATTTTTTCAGCGTGTTCCATTGGATATTATGGTATAAACTGCACAAACCAGTGTCCTGAAGGATTTTATGGCAATGGGTGTCAATCATTGTGTCCAACAGAATGCAGAAAGACTTGTGACTTTATAACAGGAGGATGTAAACAGCTACAAAGTAACAATTGTCATTATCTGCATCTAACTTATTATGATTGTAATTATAATGCATTGATTTCTTTGTCCAAAGTTAATTTTAAAAATATGATTTATTTCTCTTCACTTGTCTTTTCTTCATGCGTCGTCTGTAACAATAAAACTATAGTTACTTTAATTTACATATATATATTTGTTTACATGTAACTAGAGTTTGCTTTTGCTCTATTAAGTGATACTTCGACATTTTTTAAAGGAAGCTCTAAACACTAACAGAAACTTTTTTTTGTGCTTAGAGAAAAAATATCGTATAAAGATATGCACATTGAGACTTTTTCATCCAATTAGAACATAGGATACGCGTCTTATTTGCGAAGGATTGATGTTCAAAGACATTCTACTATTTTTGAGCAGAAATCACTGTCGTTTTCTTACATTGGGGAAATTTTTGAAAATAATTAATTAAATTTCGAACTCTTGGTCTTATATAATGCTAGAAATATTTTAATCTATTACAAATCATGTAATTAACTTTGAATAACAATTTCTTTAATCTTATATCCGAGGACAGATCACTCTAACTGCATAAAACTATCCCATAAATAAAGCTCTTTAGTGTGCTGTGTTTAGAGCGTCCTTCAGTGGTAACCTCATTAATTTGATTAACTTTAGTGATCTCTATGATACCATTGTAATAACATTTAAACGCAGGATTCGATCAGTATAAAATAAATTAAATTAAAAAAAACATATTGCATGAAAACTGAATAGGATTGTTTATTGCAAGGTATATAACAGATATGATTGCTAAAAGTAGAAATCCAGCAACACCAAAAATTAATTATGACGTGTAATTGAATAAAACAATTATCACAGAACGATTTTTTTTAACTTAAAATGTCCTTACTGATATCTTGGACACATTAATGAAACAGATGGAGTTAACGAAAATTATTCAAGATCAAAAGTCCATAAAACAGTACAAAATAGGAGTAGAGCAAACACAGACCTCCAAAACATCAGAGGTGGGATCAGGTGCCATGGAGTGTAAGCATCCCCTGCTGACCGGTCACACCTGCCGTGTTTTCCTTGTCATGATCCAGAAATAACGGAAAACCCATCGGCAATTAAGTGTACAAATAATGAACTAACAATTAGTATGAAAAACGTCAGTCAGCATTGCACTCAATAATAAACTTTATTTACTGACAAGGTCATTGTTTCGATTATAGAACTTACGAAATGATGACTTTAAACGAGACAGCTGAAATTCTTGTTTCATCAACTTGTTTGTCAATAATTTACCTCGTTTAAGAATTTTTTCGTACGTACAACATGCCCTTGCATAACGAATCAACTGAGATAGATTAGTAATAACTCCATATGCAGGTAACGAAGGTAAATTGTATATAATGGAAGTTGACGATAGAAAAGTTAAAGTAATCATGCTTATCTTTGAGCTTGGTTGTTCGATAACATCAATGTCTTTTTGAAGTAAATTATCCAAATATGAAATAGACTTTGTAGTATCTTTTATCTCAAGCTCACCAGGATATATGGTATCGACGTTAGAATGAAAATTATAATCGTTAATTGAAAATACGCTTCCGATATAGCGAAATGCGAGTTAAAAGCCATAGCCAATGATTTCTTCTTTTCACGCATGAGATTTCAAATGAATACAAAAAAAGGTCTGCTTATATAACAGGGCGCAATTGGTACCAATGGGAATGTCAATAGATTTTGGAAGACCTGGTCTCCAAATAACATAAGGAATTGAGTTTAGAGAAGTGCTCCAGGTTACTAAAGTATCAGTCCCTTTCTCCTGACTGTGTTTATAAAACATTAATTGAGCTTGTCTAGCTTGAAATGACCATTAAAAATCCACTGTACCAAAGAAAATAGAAGACATACAGGTATTGAATGCTTAGCAGAGCAAAATGTACATATTGTTTATAATTTTTCGCAAATTAGTCAATGCATTTATTCCTTCCTAAGGTGCTATATCAAATAGTCTGAGCTTTTTTTATTAGATATTTTGGGCAGGGGATAAAGTGCTCTGAAAGTTAAAGTGCTTTTTGACATCAATGGTTACAAAAAATGTACAATACTGACAATATAAAAGTTTGAACTTCCTATGAATGTTCATGTGAGTTATTGAACTGTAAGTTATTTGTAATATATACCAATCCTTGAAATCAAATTTGAATTATAATTTATCATGTTAAGTTTTAAATGAGCCGGATGCATGCTTATGAAAAAAAAATCCAAAGTTTTGCACTTCTACGTTTAAAAAACTCCAAAAGTAATGGTAATGGCACTGCATTACCTTATTAAAGTAATGGAAATGTAGTGCATTACTTTAAGACAACGGGTTAATGGTCATGGTAAATTACTACCCATATTGTTAAAGTAATGTATTGCTTTAAAATGTAATTTGCCCAAAGCCTGATTAGCACCAATTGCAAGCTAACACATTCTGAAATTCGTTTTCATTTGGAAACCTTTATTAAGGGTGATTTGTCCGTATTTTCAATTCAATTGAAATATTAAATAACATTTTCTAAGTGTCGTTTCTTAAATGCAATAAAATACAACAGGTTTTTAAATAAATATGATTAAAATTCACTTTGTGCTCCTTTAGAAACATATTTGAGAGGAAAAACTAAATGAATGCAGATTAAACAATTTTACCATGGCTACTCTAGTTGTGTACTTTCTGGGGGAAATATAGAAAGTATTTCATTCTCAAAGTCTAAAGAGAAAAGAAATCAAAGAATCATTCACTTTTCTAAACCTGTGTCATGAAATTAAGGCCCCAATAAAGAAAAAAGTCTGTCCTTAAAATTGTAGATGACGTATGGTTTTACTGGGGAATAATGGCCGCGGCATCTGATAATTTTTGAATTTTTGCGATAGCTGATAAAATAGTAGAAATTATACAATCTTGCATTTTAAATTTGAAAAAAAAATGTTTAGTTACTAATTTGTTTTTTTTGTTATAAATCATTCTGACCATGAAAAAATTTGAAGGTGTATGGATCTTGTCACATGCACAAAATAAACCTCTGCCATTTATTTGATTGAAACTTGACAGAGAATTTGCAAAACGTTGAGTGAATGGCAAAGCTCTTTCATTGATCAGTAACCTTTTCAGATATTTCATTGACTTAAGAAATAAGGTATCATTTTTTTGAGATTTATTGGGATGTAGAACGGGTTGGTCCCGTGATCATTGGCCAACCCATTTTACACCCGAATAAAACTAAAAAAAATGATAACTTATTACTTATATTTACATTTGTGACTGATTTATCAAAAATACTAAGGCACTGAAGATTTAAATCCATAAGAAAATTACATTTTTTTTTCAAAACTCAACTGTATAATTTGAATACTCTGAACACGTCGTTCACTTATGACGTCACTATGAAATTATGTAGATCGCTTATGACTAAACAATCAATTTATGGTCACATGACGAACATGTTTTACCGAGATGTAAAAATATCTTGTTCAAATAGTGTTATATAAGGCCAAACATTTGCAAATGTAAATATGAGCCATTAGTTGACTGAAAGGCTCAAGTTTATCCTTTTCAGGTTAAATTTACTACTGCTTGGATTCTTCGGAACTTGTTTACAATTGCAACGTTTAAAATTCTCAAATGTTTTCAGGTTTCTGACAATATTGACAAATTAACCAGAATTAAAATCTTTTTTGTATTGAATATACAATCAATATTCACAATTTTCTTTGGTAAAATATTTTCCCCATATTTTATTTACAGCTTTGGTTGTAGAAAACCCAACAATACGCTCCGTCAGAGTAAAAATACACACACTTCTGAGTAAGTTAAAGATTTCTCTCTCTCTCTCTTTCCAGCGAGTATAGTTAATAGTTAAAGATATTCAGTCTAAAATCTCATAAAAGAAAATGAAAACACAAATTTCTATTTTATTCACTCACTTCGCGGTCTTTGTATTTATATTCATCTATCATAAGGTTTTCAAAACATATGTACATGTTATAGGTTTCCCAGAATTTTTCTCACAAAATGCAACAAAAGATAAAGTCGGTGTTGAAGGTGAAACTACAATAGGTGAGAACATGTAAGCCTAATCGGCAAAATGACTGGTATAAAAATGAAAGCTGGCTAACATTTATCATCAGACACAAATTTCATACACTCTTACTTACTAACATAACTTTCTTTCTTAGAATTTTAGGAAAATTGATTAGCTTATAGGTTTGTAAAAACGAAATATTCTTACTCAAGTTCAAAATTAATTGTGCACATTTCAGAGAAAATTCTCATTTAGAACTTTACATAGATTTTGTTTATCTATACAAATCGATTGATTAATATTTTTTTTTACATCAAGAAATTTTATATTTTATGCATATTAATAAATATCCTCTGATAAATAACATTCTTACTGGAAAAACAAACTTAATTAGAAATGAAGAAACAAAACGTTCAACATTTGTTTCAACCGATAAAACGATAAAAACACATTTTTGTGAATAACCTTGACGCCGCTCTCATTTTATACGAACCTATTGGCACATTTCAGTAGAATTTCTTTTATTAATAACTAAAATCAGTTAAAACTGATATGATATATTTTTCCCAACTAAACGAAAACTCATAGAAACAAGACAGAGGGATACAAGCCAGAAATCTCCAACGACAAAAACTTCTTTGACACTAACTGTAATGACACTGAAAATGCGAATTAACTGTAATTTGAACGTAGGTCAAGTTTCACCAATTGTTTGCTACTACAAATGCACAAATACATAGCTGTGTTTAATTTATTTTGTTGTCTTGATTTCAAAGATGTCTTTGTTCACTTTATCTTTGAATCTTAACATTTAAACTCTTGTTGCCTCTGTGATAAATGTAAGTTTAAATGCTTTGTATGTGTTGATTTTATTCATTTGGATGTATTCATGCGTCCGTAATTGAAAATTCTGGGTAACATGTATATATTTGTCGGTTTGTCTGCAAAAACTTTAATATTGCCGATAACTATAGAATCACTGAAAGGAGGAGATGATTATACACCCCTCCCGCTTGAAAAGAGGGAGGGTATATAGTAATCGGTATTTCCGTCCGTCCTTCTGTTACGCTTTGGGGTACCCATTTCTCATCCGCAACTCCTCTCATCGTGGCTTCGGTAGTCCAGTGGTTAAGGTGCTGGACTCCAAACCGAAAGGTTGTGAGTTCGAATCCTGGTCAGGACAAGCCGACGTTGTGTCCTGCGAAAAGGCACTTTACACGAATTTCCTCACTCCACCCAAGTGTAAAAGGGGTACCTGGCTATAGACAGTGAAAAATATTGTCAGAATGTTAGTGTTCTAGCGCTGATAACGGCATCTTGCACTGAGAAAGATTCTGGATTGTTAAGGTCTGCTGGGTAATAACGTATTGTAAAGCGCTTTGAGTAGCATTTATGCTACAAAAGCGCTATTCAAAAACAATCATTATTATACTACTGAAGGAAATTTAATGAAACATTCACAGAATCTTAATTACATATTGCCATTGTGCACCTTCTATTTTACCTTTTGATCTGACATATATTTTGGATTTTCCAGAGCAAAACATGGACACTGCCATTTTATTCATATGTGAGGCGGAGGATATCATTTAGTGAGATCATTGCTCACAGTACCTCTAGTTTATTTTGGCTTTTATGATAGCAAAAAAAAGCACCAAATTTATTTCTTACTAGAAACTTAGGTTGTGTATTCAGGACAATGTAACATTTCTTCAACCATGTTAAAATATCCATAAATCAATATTTTTCCCCAAACCATAAAAAATTTAACCCCAATACTTACAATACACAAATTCGGGGTAAAGAAGAGATCACGAGGAAAGAAAATCTGTTTAATAACGAATATTCCTGATGCCATTAATTATCATATACTCGGATAAGATTGTTCATTATAATTGAGAGTTCAATTTCCAATTGAACCTGTAGTCTTTTATTATACCCCCACTTGAAAAGCGGGAGGGTATATAGTAATCGTTATTTCCGTTTGTCTGTACGTCTGTCTGTCCGTCCGTCTGTCTGTCCTTCCGCCCGTCTGTTACGCTTTGGGGTACCCATCTCTTATCTGCAACTCCTCTCATACCACTGAATGAAATTTGATGATGCTTTCACAGAATCTTTATTACATATTGCCATTGTGCACCTTTTATTTTACGTTTTGATCCGACACATATTTTGGGTTTCCTGGGCACAGCAAAACATTGACTTTGTCATTATAACTATATGGAGGCGGGGGTATCATTTAGTGAGCTCATCGCTCACAGAACCTCTAGTTTATTTTGTAATTAATTCATGTTAAAGATTTTAATTACTTTATTGTAAAACTTGAATTATTTTTTTAAACTGTTTGTGATTATTTTTGATAACTTTGTTTTTATCTAGCTAATATATACACCAATATTTTTTTATGATTTTAAATTTACACATCAGCGTCATTTCGTATAATTTTTATTGAACCCTGATTAAAATTCAAAAGTCAGAGCATTGTTTTGACATTGTCAGCCGATCCTGATGAAAGTGTGTTACTACATGTATCAACTTAAAAGCAGGTCAATGGAAAATCCTTCCAATATAACCTCAAAAGATACAAGAAACATTTAGACGGACCGAATTTTAGTTAAATATATATAGTATGTTTCATATACCTCTGAATATGAATCATGCAATTAGATTTCTCTACTCTTCTGGGCTTTTAGATTAAACATTATTTTTAAGTATTTCACTGAATTACTATACAATCATGTAAACCATAAGGTTCTATTTACACTAATTCATTATAAGTTCTGTATAAAAATGCAACATTATTTTGTAATCAAGTTCTATTTTTTCTTTAAACTAACATACTACATGTTTATCTATTATAACATTAATATTTTAAAATACGTATATACATGTATTTAGAAATATTCTATAACATGGAAACATGAAAAAAAGATGCTTAATTGTTAAAATATATTTTTTTCTGGATCAGAATTGTATGTTTTCTAGATGCTGTGTTATTTCGTATACATATTTATTTAAGTAGTGCTGGTAACGTCATCAATGAAATATACATGTATGGTGATAACGAATTAACAGTATTTAAAATCAAAAGTTCATAAAACAATACAAAATAGGAGCAGAGCAAATACGAAATGACAAAGTCATTGTATAGATCACAGAAGTTACAAAATGATGACTTTAAAAGAGACTGATGATATTTTTGTTTCAACTCCAAGAACAAACTGTTTAAATCAGAATTTTTAACGAAAATTTAATATTGACCTTATTTTCGAGGGTGCTAAATTCGCTAAAATTAAATATCGCTAAAAACTAAGTGGATTTCATTTTAATAGCATCTTTTTGAACATTTTTAAATCACTAAAATTACTTCGCGCTAAAAATAAAGTACCAATTTTTATGGACAAATCAGTATTTTTTTGCGTCTCGCTAAAATACCTAATTTTACGGTATTTGAATGAAAGAAGTGTATGTACATGTAAGTTATAAAAATGTAATAAGGCTATAGTCTGTTTCTGTATCTTTTCTGTTTACATGTAATATTCATTGCAACCATTGTTTCATGCTCATTGCAAGTTTAAATTCAAATATAAAGTCAAATAAGAACAAGAATACACGTTTAGTAATGATTCGAGGAAAAAAAAAATGATTTATTATTGAAAATGATACTGACATAAAATATTTCTTGTGTCAGGTGGTTATTATTTAGGGGAATACTTGAGAAGAAAAGTGTTTCCATGATATATCAAAGATTACATATACCAGTTTTACCACTTACAGATATATTTGGCCAAAAACTTCTCTTCTAGTCGCATGTAGTGCACGTGCACATTAAATCAAAGTTTCCGTAATTATAAAAAAAATCACGCAGATCTACACTTTTGGATTTTAATGGCCATGACAACACTAGAAGGTTTTTTTAATTATATTAACAATTTTAATTATTTCATGGTTACAATGGAAACCAAAGTTACCAGTCGTGATCCAGGTATTTTTTTTTTGCAGTTTTTGAAACCCAATTGATAAATATATGTAAATGAAAATACACAACATACAAGTAGAAAGAAACGTAGACATGGTTATGTAAATCGCAAATATACAAGTGAATCTTTGTACTTAAATTCAGGCAAATATTACATTGAACATGTTTATCAAATGTGAGACCGTAAGGAAACCAGAAGTCTCTGTCGAGACTGTAGCTCTACTGGTTTATACTTAAAACAAAAGAAGAGAAAAGTAGCAGTTGGGACTTGAGACTTTAAATCAGCATTAAATAGAAAAATGATCCTTGACATTCATCAAAAAAAAAAAAAAAAAAAAAAAAACTATGCACAGAATTATGTATCTTAATATAGTCTACTTATGTGCCAAGTTATATTGAAATCGGACAAAAACTGTAGGAGGAGTAGCATTTTGAAAGAATTTCACAGAAATATCTGTTCTTAGTAACCATGGCTTCACGGTTCATTGAAATAAAAAACCGATGCACAGAATTATGTATTTTAGTGTAGTCTACTTGTGTGCCAAGTTTATATATATTAAAATCAGACCAAAACTGTAGGAGGAGTAGTATTTTGAAAGAATTTCACAGAAATTCCTATTTTTAGAAACCACAGCAACACCGTTCATTAAAATCAAAAACCGATGCACAGAATAATGTATCTTAGTGTAGTCTACTTATGTGCCAAGTTATATTGAAATCAGACCAAAACTGAAGGAGGGGTAGCATTTTGAAAAAAAATGTTTACAGACAGACAGACAGATAGACGGACGGACGACGGACGCATTACTATCGCATAAGCTCTTCTGGGCTCTGACCAGTAGAGCTAAAAACAGACATTTAAGATTAACTCATTGAACAATTATTTACGGATTTGAAGATTTTCGCGTGTTATTGGTATGTACAGTACCGACCAGACCCAACCTGACACAAAGCAGTCCCAGAGCCGTCCAGGGTACTTCTTTCTGGGACTGCGTTAGCAGTCCCAAAGCGGTCACAGAGCATTCCCACAGCAGTCCTAGAGCGGTCCCAGCAGTCCTAGAGAGCAGTCGCAGCAGTCCCAGTGGGCGGGGTTTATTAATATTATGGGCGGAGCTAACTCAGAAATGAGATTTCCAATAAACAATTAAACTAAAAAAAAGGCAGCTTAAATTTATTCTGAGTAGTATGCCAGTGATCCTTACTATGCGAAGGGCATTTCCATTTATGACCAGTACGCGCATAAAAACAATTTGAAATATATACTGAATAAAAAAAGCTTTCACACCTACATAAATGAATTACACTGAATTTGAATATTTAATCACAATTATCTGGTATATTAATAATTCAACTCCTTTTTTTCTGAGATTCATATTGGTTCCCATATTTATTTTTTTTATTATTTAAAATTTGAATTGATTATTCTTTTTTTTTAATTTTAAAAAATTAAACTTAGTTTGATTATTTTCCACCAGAATTAGCTTGTTATGGATGTTATCATTATAGAGTAAGGCTAATTTCCATACTATAGGGATACTCTACATGCATTTTCTTAATAAGATTCAGGCTTTGAAAAATTCTTAATTGTTAATTTTGCCAAGTATTATTTTTCAGTCATGATTATTTTTACTGACATGTCAATTTAATTATTATAAGTTTCTTTAGCTCTACAATACTCAGTTTTAAGTGTTTTACCTTCAAATTATGTTCAAAATTAATTAATTAATCCTGGAAGAAATTTTGTGCTTTACATAGATTGAAATTAGGGTCATTGTAAGCACGCGGGTATGTTAAGGCAGCACATGGATCAGAATTCGGCGAATTAACACTTTTTTAATAACATGTAACACTAATAAATCGGAAAAGTCATGGATAAATCTTTTGCTATCATTATGCATTCTATAGACGTCAATGAGACATATACAACAGGAGGCTCACACCACGTCACCACATGCCGTCTATAATTAGAAAAAATGCCTTAATGAAAAAGTGAAAAGTTCAACACTACCTCGGGGATAATTAATTTCATTTTGTAATCATAGTTATGTAAAAACATCTCTGTACCATAAAAATGCTGATAGAATCCTACTGTCCTATTACAGAAATAATTATTCAACACTTTCGGAGGAAACTTGCCCAAAATTTTAACATTTTGTTCATAACATCGAAAAAATGCATCAATTCCCCTAAACCATACGATTCTAGCAGCACTTTCCAAAAACAATAGAATAAGAACTTCAGATAGAAACAAAAATTAAGTTTCAAAGTATGCGGCTTGGTATTGAACTTTTGCATCTTTTTTGCTACAAAATAGAGGAAAGGCTGATCGGAAATTAAACACCCTTTCTGCTTCTATTTTACGAAGAAACTGTAGAGTTATATTAGCATACCTTATTCATAAGCTTTATCCCAACATGAATCACACATGATTTTCATTCTAAATGCTTTTATACTCCGATTTCTTATGTTAGTTTACATGAATTCTCGTTACGTTTCACTTTCACTCTGCTACTGCATGATCAACAGTTATGACATCACGGGTTTTGTTTTTAACCCCTGTGATAAATACAGAGACCCAGAAAGGACAAAATTCTGTTTATATTATGCCTCTGCATATTTTGATTCAATTTACGACTTCAAATCAATCTTAGATATCGATTTTAAGAAATTGTTATTTCTAACACTTCACGTCATATAGCTTACTATGACGTCATTTCATACAGGCAAGTAGAATTTTTGGTTGAGCCTGTTCAATGATGTGTAACATTGATATGTGTACCCAAATGCATGCATGATTGATTTTCTGCCCAAAGGCGATTGAAACTGCACGTGTTGAAACCATTTTATTTACACATTATCGGCCAGGTAAACAGACATCAAACAAAACAAAAAAAAACAAAGAAAAAAGAAACAAATCACAATTCCCGGTATTTTCAATTGTTTATTAAAAAAAAAAATTCTCTTTTAATATCCTGTTTATAAATAAAAATCTAATTGATTTATAAATTCCCCAGTAATTGTTCACATTGTTTATGTTACGGAAGAATAATGGCATAATTTTATTTCATGGTCATAAAATAAATTGTTAGGATTTATTTTAGGGTTTCAAGGAACACTCTTTTTTTAGCGTTGTACTTGTAAAACGTGTAGTTTTTTTTTCAAATAAAAAATCTCATATTTAATGTATTTATTTTTTTTAATTGTGCTAATGCAAATTTTGAGTATTTAATTTTACATTAAATAAGAAAATAAGCCTACATGTAGATATTTTTTCGCATGAACATGTATTTTATTTTATAGAAAAAATTTCTCCTGACTTCCTTATTTAACATTTTTATTTTTTTTTTTTATTATTCTAAACTACATTTGTGTAAATATACAGTCCCTGAACATATCAAATAACTATAATACATTTAATCTCAGTATGTTTGACTGCTTTCTGGGACTGCTTTGGTGTCAGGTTGGTTCTGGTCGGTACTGTATATACAGCTAAACCTACGAAAAATATTCATATAAAGATTAATTCCTTAATTGGGCATGTAGAAAAACATCAAATATAAGATTGCAGTCACCTTGGGAACAGATGCTAAACTAACCTGATTGAATTTCAACTGACGATTGCAGTCTCACTCTATATTGCATGGCTTTGTACAAAGCGGGAATATCAGAGTCATACATACTGAAATAAATCACATGATATAATATGCTTAAAAACGCAGGGTAAACTTTTGAAGTTTCTTTTTCAAATGTATTTTTATCAAACATTCAAACTTATCTTTATTCAAAAAGCAATCAAAATATCATTTAAATTTGATATTTCAAGATTTCTTGAAATTCTATAGCACATAAAAATTTATATTAAAAAATATCACCTTTACCTCCCCCCGTAACAGCATTATTTCTCCTCTACATGGACGTCAGTAGTGCATTTAGCTTTGTCATGGAAAATACTTAAGGCCTTCCGATGCTTCTAAATCCTACCGTCCAGTTAATCCAATATTACAAAAGCGGTTGAGAGTAAGAACTATATTTTTGCACGTAACTTTAAAATGGCGACTATGGGGTCAACATCCTGCCTTGTTTGGAATTTTTGTGGAAAAGTGGGTCAAACTCCAAGGTCAAGGTCAAAAGGTCAAACTTGGTGGTACCCAAAGAAAGGTATGGTCACATGAATACACTTTTGAAATATAAAAGCCATAGCTCCACAAAATCAAAATGTATGGGCAAGGTTCAAGTTTTTGTGACGGACGGACAGACTGACGGACAGCTAGACAGAGAGACGTACAGACGAATGAGATTTAATGTGTCCTTGCTTTCTCAAAAGCGGGGGACAAAAAGATGATGATCGAATGCCATGGAATAAGTTTGTCTAATGGATATTTTTTTATGATTTTTAGGTGCATTTTAACTTTGAAAATTTAAAACATGCCAAGATTGATAATTGGTCCAAAAATCCGTTGAACTAATTGTTTTTAAATTGGGTGATCACAAGCGCCCACAGGTGTATCAGAAATAATTATTAGAATGATTAAAATTAATTCTTAAGTAAAATTAAGGACAGAATGAAGTTTTAGAATTTTTTGACTACTTTGAATATGAAAATGATTATTTCACAGGTCGGTACTACATGTAGCTTCAAGAGTGAATATATTATAAAGTATTTTAAGTATAATTATTGTATAATATCTAGTATTGTAAAGTGGAAAACGTGCAGATCAGATGACACGTAAGTGGATTTGAACATCAAAGCGGAAGTGAAACAGGTTAATATACTTCCTGGATTTTGATTTTTCTCTTGTATATGATTAAATTCCTGTATGTGCATGGAATTAAATCTATTGAACTTTCAACATATATCAGTGCTTTGCTATTTCTATGGCGTATACAAATTTACACTTTATCATAACGCTTTTTTCATGTTCGAGTGCTATGTACTGCAAGGAAAAGTAAGTATAACTTTGAGTTATAGGATAGGGTGCTTTTGTCGTTAGGAATCGAACCTTTAATAAGTATATAAATAGTATCATCAAATAATGTGCACAGGAAAAAAAATATAATCTTATAAAAGTGCCTAAACGTTGAAATTGTTGAAAAAAAATGTTTTGTTAACTGTCTCAACCCTTTTGCAGAAATGAATTGATCACTAATTTCAAAATAAAAAAAATTATTGTAATATCAAATCGCAAATGCATGTATGTATTTAAAAATGATATTTTTGTATGTTGATACTTGTCATCTGTATTAGTGTTTATTTATAGAAGGCTATGATAAAATCCTGAAAACCTAATTATAAATTTGAGTCCATTATTTTTATTATTATTTTTTTTTTGTTAAATAAATTGCATTATTTCTAAAATCTTTACATTATATAGAATTAGGTTTAAGGGGAAAGTCAGTGTTTTGACTTCTTTTGAGTTACCTTCACGGTACTTTTATTGAATGTATGCTTTTTTAGTGTTTTATACAATATACCGTTGTCTTTAAAAAAAATCCTTGTGGGTACTCTAAACTGCCTATAAGAAGTATATCGAGGGGTAATATGAAAACCATCTATTCTTCTGTGTTCAAAACCCAAAAATGAAAAAAAAGAATTAGATAGAATACATAATCAGTACGTACTAGTCCCTGCGAACAAATCAGGTAACAACATTGTTTTCGTTTGTAAGGCTCATTATATAAATTGTATCTAAGAAGAACTTGGATTTAATTCTACAAAAAGTAATCCTACTTATACTAATAGATCCCTTTCTAAGGAAGAAATTCTTCAAAATCATATATCAGTTTTAAATATTTTTTAATATTCTGCAAAGCCAAAATGAATTTGAACTACCCAATATATATTGGATTCCGAAACTTCATAAAAATCCTTACAAGCAAAGATACTTTGCGGGTTCCAGTAAATGTTCAACCAAGCCTCTTTCGTTACTCCTCACTAAGATATTGACAGTAATGAAGGAAAAACTTAAAGAGCACTGTGCAACAATATATTCAAGAAGTTGTGTGAATCAGATGTGGATAATCAAAAATTCTAAAGAACGTTTGGACAATTTGAAATCACAAGATTTTACCAAATTCAGCATCTTAAAAACTTACGACTTCTCAAGTTTATAAACGGCTAGGATAAGGCTGTCCGTAAAATATCAAACTCTTCTCTGAACTACCTACGTCAAGTCACTGCATACTTGAGCTTACATAATGGGGAAAGTGTCATAATTTTTACACATGGCATGTAGTTTATTTGTGGGAGTTGTTGTTAATTTGAGTGTTGAGATTGTTTTTATGCTCCATGTGCTGTTATGATGTTGAACATTTGAAATATAGATATCCCTTTTCCTTTCGCTTTTCGAATATGCACATATTCAAACAATAACGAACAATTATATATAAAACGCTCCCATTACACGTCCGTAGACAGAGTTAAAATTTATAAATCGTGTTTATATTTAACTGGCACAACTGAAAGACAAGGACAAATTGATTGATTGATTGTATATTGTTTAACGTCCCTCTCGAGAATTTTTCACTCATATGGACACGTCATCGTATGCCGGTGAAGGGTTTCAAATTTTGACCTTTACTCGGCACTCAGGGCCATTGGGTAGTGAGGGATCTTTATTGTGCCAACACCAGCCGTTGACACGGGGCCTCGGTTTTTAAGGTCTCATCAGAAGGATCCGCAACTTTCACTTCAAAGTGCCGAGCGCATGGCGAAAGAACAGTTGCTACCCATTTTATCGACTGGGTCAGTCGCGGCCGAGATACGAACTCACGACCTCCCGATCACAGAGCGAGCGCTCTACCGACTGGGCTACCATGAACGGTAGGATAAATTGAAGATATTCTGCGTGGATCTAAAAGAAAAGTATGTCCTCTAACTGCATTTTGCTTGGGGATCGTACGTAAATTATCCATTTTTGTATAAATCGCAATGAAAAGTGGAAAATGCCCCTTCTTATGTTGGTAATTGGAATTTCTCGTAAAATATTTTCTCAAGAAATAAAAATTAAACCTCCCCCCCCCCCCAGCACTTTTTATGTACCAGAGATCACGATGAATTGATCTATATAACTAACTTTGCACAATAATTTTGTTTTCCACTTGTGTCGAAGCGATTTTGTGCAACATTTAAGAATATCATAAATGTCCGTCACGTGATAAATACAGTCATGTGAAATCACACAAATGCTTTATTTTTATACCTAACTAACTTATCATCTCAAATTGATTGCAATTCCAAACAAGGATCACATATTGAAAGTAAAATCTAGTTCAAAATAAAATGCATATTTTTTAGGCATTTTCTGCCTTCAGACAGCCTTATTATAACTGCGTACCCAACCATTTCCAACGATAAATTTAAGTCCAGGCATTTTAGATATCATTTATTGCTGCTTTTTCAATAAAAATGGAACTCGTAAATTTTTTTACCTTGTCATTGGTCATTTGCAAAATTATTTCGTTAAAACACATTCTGATTGCACACACAAGTTCTCCGGAGTTTACACCAAAGAGATGCCTGAGTTTCTGATTGACACCATCTATGTGGTTTTTGGAGACCAAGTATTCCAACAATCTATTGGAATTTCCATGGGTACTAATTGCGCTCCATTATTAGCAGACCTATTTTCATATTCATATGAACCAGACTTTCTGCAAAGTCTCATGCATGAAAAGAAGAAAACACTTTCTGTGACCTTCAACTCGACATTTAGATATATCGACAACGTATTATCAATTAACAATGGTAATTTCCATTCGTACTTCGAAACGCCGAAACGATATAGCCCCTTGTGGATCCGGGTTAGAATATGTCCTCAGTACCCCTTTGCTTGTCGTAAAAGGCGACTAAATGGGGCGGTCCTTCGGATGAGACCGTATAAACCAAGGCCCCGTGTCACAGCAGGTATGGTACGATAAAGATCCCTTCCTACTCAAACGCCTTATGTGCTGAGCATAGGCCTGAATTTGCAGCCCTTCACCAGCAAAGGTGACGTCTCTATATCAGTGAAATATTCTGGAGAGGGACGTTAAACATTATACAATCGATCAACAATCGAAACGACATATATATCCTGGCGAGGTTGAGAAAAAAGATACGACAGAGACTAACACATCTGTTTCATACTTGGATATTTTTCTTAAAAAATACGTTAATGGTAATCTAACAAATAAGCTTTATGATAAACATGATGACTTTAACTTTTCTATCGTCAACTTTCCTTACTTATGCAGCTCATCACCTCCATACGGAGTATATATACGCAAGAGTATGCTCTACGTATGGACAATTTCTAAAACTAGGTAAATTATTGACAAGCAAGTTGATGAAATAAGAAATCATCAGTCTCGTTTAAAGTCATCATTTCGTAAGTTCTATGGTAAATACAATGATCTTGTCAACAAATGCAATTTATCAGTGAGTCAAATGCTGACTGACGTTTTTCATACTAATTGTTAGTCCATTATTTAAACACTGAATTGACGACGGATTTCTCCGTCACTTCCCGATCATAACAAGGAGCACACGGCTGATGTGACCGGTCAACAGGGGATGCTCACTTCTCCATGACACCTGATCCCACCTCTGATATTTCAGAGGTCCGTGTTTGCTCAGCTCCTAATTTGTATTGTGTAATGGACTTTGAGATTGAATACTGTTCGTTATCTCCATATCGTTTCCGAATATTGAATGCATGTTGACCAGTATAAAGGAGGAGTTTTTATCTTAGAACGTATTTTAAAAAAATATTTTTATCTCTTTCGTTAAGTTTACATTTATGAATAAAAAGATCTCCGTCTTGGGACTGTAGAGAGCTGGGTTACAAATGCTGTGCAAACCACTACTGGGATTTTACAAAAGGAAACTGCGCTGGTGAGTACCCAACAAGGAATGTTCAGAATTTTTCCAAATATGTACAAAAAACATTGACTAATTTGACTAATTTAAAAGGAACATTTTCATTATGCTGATTAAAATATTGATATTTGGCTTCTTTTTCATGGTTTTTGTAGCAAAGGGCCATGCATTTTTTTAACTTTTAAATGCATGTAATATAATCATTTTTATGCGTCTGTAAGTCTCTCCGTCCTTCACAATAACTTTAACCTTGAATGAGAAAAGATAGGGTTTATTATTTCATATGTACATTACCTTTGTCAAGATCTTCCCAAATATAATATGATTCTATTATTTTTGACACTGTGACTTTGAAGTTTTTTGCCTCAAAAACGTTTTAAAAGAAAAGATAGGCATTTATATCATTCATAAATATCAGTATATATAGTATTCACTTATTTCAAACATTGTACATGGCTCCTTTCAAATTGTTAATGTGTCAATTTTATTTAAAATTGAATTACAATGATATAGCATCACATCAGTGTGGTTTTTAATGCATACATGTGTACATGTATGAATAAGAGATATTTCAAACATTATTACATATGTTATCAAGCGATAGCTATATTCAATACTGACATCAATGTAATCAATTCGCCTTTTTATCATAGAATGTATGCCAGGATCCTTTGGCCTGAACTGTTCTGATGAATGTACAGCTGGCTATTATGGACTGTTGTGCATGTGCAAATGCCCCGAATACTGCAAATCATGTAATAAAGTCAATGGAATTTGCGATGGTATAAAAAAATACAATTTTAATCCTAATTTTTAGCAGACAAAAAAATGACGTTTCCTAGACAAGAACAAGGGATGGAAACTTTAAAACTGTTTTTTTTTCTTCTTTAAATGATGAATGCTTCTTCAGTGTAATTCATTCTGAAATATTAAGTGTTCTGCCACAGGATTGGAATAAAAACTCCCAGCAGTTTTCATACTATATTAAACTTGTAGCATGATGACGTATGACAGTAACGACTGAAATAACAAAACAATATTTTTACATATAATTTAGAAAATTTAGAATTTACATTTTACACTCATACATTTATCTTACACACATGTCAAAGATCCAAATAAAGTTTCAAAAAAATAATAGAAATAAGTTTATAAACATACAAACAAACTTTACAAATAAGAAAAACAGATACATCGTTGCGCCTTTGCACCACGAAACCAATGAGCATCCCGGACGCTGTTGGGGGAAAATGTTGATGGACTGCGACCCAGTCGCACGATAAAAAATGTCTACCCCAGATGGCTCAATTAAAACTGGAAGAAAACGGCGCAGCTTAAATGAAGAACCGAAAACGGCACTGAGAATTCCGGTGACGTCACATTAAGTTTGACTTTAATTTCTTTCATTCTTTCAAACAGTTAGAATAATTGCCATAATTTGATTCAAAATATTTTTTTTTTCTGCCTGATCTAGACCAAAATAAGTATGATTTACTTTCAGAAGTAAATACCATAAACATGGGAAATCTAACCAGGATTTCTTCAAACAGAAGAATGGTAACACTACCAACAGTATCAAAGCAGTCGAAGAGGAACACCAAGACTTTTTTCAATCAATGGAATGTTGACATCACCAGCACCATTTAAGCAGTCGAAAAGAGGGTCATTGCTATATGTTATCATTTATATTGGATCATCTGTAGTTCTTGTATTACTAGTGGTTCTGATGAGAAATATCTACACAATAACCACACTTCAACCTATACAGACAGTTCTACATCAGATTCAGAATCCAGAGTCTGAACACAAGACGAAAGACCACCTCTAAGCAATCGCTTAATGGTAGCTTAATGGTGACTTAATGGTGGCTTAAAGAACTAAATTCCTTTAAGCCACCATTACGCTGCAACTTACAGGTGCTTAATGTCCAAACCTCATTAAGCTACCATTAAGCCACCTTTAAACTGAGCTTAATGGTGACTTAATGGTCAAACCTCAGTAAACTTTTACGCATCTTATATCGAATCTTTGAATTAACTTTTTAAAGTTATTTCAATATCATTTACGCAAAATATATTTTAACTAATAATTTTACCTCGATCGTCATTTCTATATAACATTTTTGTCAACATGCATAAACTCGGGCACTGAGAAAAAAGTTACGTTATAGCCACAGGGGCTTGCTCCCGGTGTCTAATAATTATCTTTTTAAATCATTTACAGTAATAATAAAACTAGACGTTTTATCATTACCGTATATGATTTCTTTTTAAATAAATAATTTTTACATGCGTTGTTTTTATTATTAGTGTATATGATTTTTGTTTTTGAAAAAGAAAATAATCATAATATTACACACCGGAAGCAAGCCCCTGTGAAATATCTTAATTTTTCGCTATCGATGGGTTACCGGTATAAAACCAGATAACTCTTACGCGAGGATTGCCACTAAATTTTAGACACAAAAACCGTTAATTTCCGCAGCATATTTGAAATTTTTTTCATCTTTCTTTCCCGATGATAGATTTTTGTGTTTTATGTTTTATCTATAATCAATTTAATTTCAATCATCATTTAATGCTTACATGTATAAATCTTCAAAAACTCATTACAATCTAAAATCCGAACTCAACGTTTCGAAATATTCATGTGATAATAAGACTTTCAAAAAGATCCAAAAATAAAACTGTTTATAGTTCGATTAATAAAAATTCAAGACATTAGAAACCTTCAACAAAATAAATAACAAGTCCAAACACATTTTCTGAAAAATAAAGGTTTAATATTTTCTCTTAAGATAAAAGAGCGGTTAAAGCCTAATGGTTAATGTGATTGTCACCTACTCCAAAGGTCATAAGTTCGTGCCCTGTGTGTGGATTTTTTTTTTCCCGAATTTTGAATTTCGTTTTTTTTTCTTTATTTCCACCAAATCAAAATATTTGAGAACTCGACATTTATAATTTTGATAAAAAATCACTATAAAAATAATTTTTCACCCATAAAACAGCATTATCGACTGCGTAATGGTGGCTTAATGGTGGCTTAATGGTAGCTTAATGGAGTTTGGACATTAAGCACTGTCACAATTAACGTTCAAACATTGTTCCATATATTGTAACACACACCTTATCGCTATGTAAATAACTTATTTAAATGCCATAACTGTGTTCCATAATATTTTATCTGTTTAGTAGAATTGACTTGGCGGGTTTTAAATTCAAGGTATCACACCGGTAATTGACCAATCAAAATGAACTTTGTCAAATGTAGGTCCATATATATAGAATTAATTTTCTTTTCTTTTGAGGCGTTTTTCTATTTTCTTCCATGCCATTTTTACAACTTTGGTACCTGTGCCTAGTAAATTTTATGTACTTTGTGAATAAATAAAGGTTTTGGACAGGAACTATTTTTTCGTGGCATAGGAGGCTACTTCCTGTAGTGCACTCGAGGTGTTTATAAACACAGTGAAAACACGTGGATTTGAGGGTAGCCCTGTTTGCAGATGGAAAAAGTCCGAAAATGCCGTGTGGGTACCCTGTTTTTTGGTGTCAGCTAATGTGACAGGTAATGTTTAACACCTCCTGCTAAATATTTTTTCTTGTAAACAAATACCTGATTTTTAACGATTTTTTATTCTATATAGAATTATATAGTGAAAACAATTACCGGTGTGATACCTAAATCCCGTGCTGTTAAGTGGCCAGTTTGGATGTAGCAATTGAGTAGAGCAGACGCACTTCACTTGCTCGAGCATTCACAACTTAGTAGTATTCTTCATAAAATATATTTTGACCAGACTTTACATCTCTTCTGAGGTAAGTTTGTTTTATTAATTTAAAGGTTTTATCTTATACAGTTTCCTGAAATGGACAATGACCTTAGTTCTAAGCTTTGTTGTAAATTATATGAGTGAGTAATGTGTGAATTGCTATCATTTCAAGTACTAGTTGTATGCTAATAGTATACGAGTATATTATAGTCTTATTATAGTATGTAGTAGCTACAATGTATGGTGTAAAGTACGTGTTCATTGTACACAAATATTTCGAATAAATATTTGTGGAGTTATGCAGTCAAATGCTTGAGTTTTGCAGTAAAATGCAGTATGCAGTAAAATGCTTTAGTATGTGCAGTAAAATGCAGTATGTAGTGAAATGCTTTAGCGTTTGCAGTAAAATGCAGTGTGCAGTATAATGCAAAGTATATAATATATGTTATGATATGCATGAGCACGAATCAAACTAATATATTTTATTGTACATTTATTATAACATGTGAATTTACAATGATTTTGTAGATCCCAAATTGGTCCACGAAGCCATTCCACCCAAACAACATACCAAACCAGGACTTTTAATAATGTATTTTGCCTTGAATAAATGTGATAAATTTAAAGAATTGTTATAGTATTCCTTTTGTGTGGCGACCTATCAGCCCGCCTGTAAGTGTGGCTTAATGGTAGCTTAATGGTGACTTAATGGAGGTCTAAAAGCTACCATTAAGGACCTGTAAGCCACCATTAAGCTACCACTAAGCTACATTTAAGCACACATTAAGGACTTTGAGATGGCTTATTGGTAACTTAATGGTGGTGTAAATGTTACTTAAAGGTGCTTAATGGTGAATTAAAGACAACCTTTAAACCACCATTAAGGACCTATAAGCCACCGTTAAACCAGGCTTAAATGGTGTGTTTCATCTTGTGGAGGCAGCACAGAAATGTAGAAAACTATATCTTCAACAGCAGAACTTTAATACCTTGATTTTATGTATATCGTTTGCACATGTATATAATTATATAAATTTAATTCTCACTCATGTGACGTTATAGTACTTTTTATGTCATACATGTATTAATATATATGTTTATTATTACTATTTTATTAGAATTATCATTATCATAATGTGACATTGTCTACATACATATAATATAATTCACTTTCTAAGTTGTTAATTTTTGCTAATTTGATGTAATATTGTTGTTGTAATGAGAAAGCCCTGAGGTAGAAGTGTGTCACACTAATCAGGCCGCCTTCTCTAAATAAAGTATTATTATTATTATTATTATTATTACTATTATCATCATTATTATTATTATTATTATTATTATTATTTATTACTAAACCTGATCCTATTTATGAAAATCCCAGCTATGCAAAATTCGACAAACACAGCATTTTTATTTCAACTTTTGTCATTTATATCGATATCTAGATAAAAGAGTAAATATTACACAGCAAAAGCATGTATTTTATGAATGCCTGAAATACAACATTCAATAAATAAAATAAGTGCATATTCTCGAAAAATAGATTTAGAAATGTTTTGATCCCATTATGGACAAATGTTTCCACTGAATGATGTTGTTATAAGTATTCTAATGGTTAAAATTTATTTGTGCTAGCATTACATATTGATAGTTCCCTTTGAAATGTGTTTTTATTGTAGCTGTAATCATAAATTACATCATGTTTCGAGAAGGAAATAAATCAATTATGTGTGATGCGCACCTGATGTATTTCTAATAATTCAAATACCCATGTATTTATTTCCAAAATATACTGGTACTGCAAATACGCCTTTTATCACAATAAAAACAGCTGAGGCTATAAAATTAGTACCATGTAGTCTGTACTTACAAAAATTTACAAGGAATATAAAACAACAAAAAATAAAGAAATGTTGAAAAGTTTAGCTTGACAGATTCATTATTTCCCAAATTATTATTATAAAATAAAAAAAAAACAGTATATGATCAACCGGCGCCGTCGCCGTTTAGTTAAATGGAGTCCGACAACGTCATTGATTTTCAATGTTTGCTTCTTCTACCTCATACACTTATATTGATGAGATTCCCTGGAGCTGAGTGAGGACTTCAACCCGTCTTGTTTATATGACTTTACAATGTCATGAACAGCGGCTTTCCATGCATATAAGATTGCAAATAAATTTGAACATTTGGAGAGATCCTCGGTTGGTTGTTGCAGCATATGGATTTTTTGGAGGTCAATCATCAACAACATTTGATCAACGTCATTTTTAGACGCAAAAATAAGTAGCAGGGTTTGACACTAACGCTAGCCCGCTGGCCCGGGACAACTGCATACTGAGGTCGGGCTACCAAACATGTCTTTAAACTTGCCCTGCAGGGCTACAGTAAATTTTACCAATTACTCACTAAGAGCAAAAAAATAATTATAATTTACACACAATATACCTGATAATTGTTAAATTTATTTTCAAACATGTTTTATCATCATAATTCTTATTTTTGTAAGTCAAAATGTAAACTTTAAAGGTGATTCGAAATACCCTACATGATTATAAATATGGAATTTTTCGAATAGAAAAAATGTCTTAGGTACAATCATAGGGTGACATAAATTTTTTACCTAAAATACAGCCAGAATGCAGAATTTTGCATCCCTATTTTCAAAATTTCCCGGGGAGGCCCCCGTACCCCTACCAGCAAGAGGGGGAAACCCCCTCCCACACCTACCCCCCTCGTCGCTTCGCGACTCGGCTACCAGCCATCGGCTGCTGGACAAGTAATACATGAACAGGGCTAGTAGTAATTAGAAATGGCTAGCCCTGCTGACAACTATGGTTTTAAAGTTAGTGTCGATCCCTGAGTAGTGACTGTTCCTTCGCCAAGCGCTCGGCATCAGAAGTGAAAGTCACGGGTCTTTCGGATATTAAAAACGTATGTCCCGTGTCACGGTAGGCGCTTGCAAGATAAAGAATCCTCACTGCTCAATCGCCCTGAGTGCCGAGTATAGGTCTAAATTTAAAGCCCTTCACCGGCATACGATGACATCTCCATATGAGTAAAAAATTCTCGAGAGGGACGTTTAACAATATAAAATCAATCAACGTCATTTTTGGACGTGTTTTATTTTTCATACCTTCACTATATATCGAAATTAACTGTACATTCCTCTTCTCTCTGAATCTGTCTTGTCATTAAAAAAACAAGTACTCTGGATGCATATTATTTTTCCGTAGCCAGTTTAAACATTTCCTAGGTCTATACCAGTTTTTTCAGGGTACAACTTGATAGAAAGTTGGAAAAGGAACTCCACTTCCTTTTTGACGTCATTTTCAAAGCAATATTTGTTTGGATATTCCATTTAAAATTGACGATTAAATTTCATAGAACTTTCAGAATTAGGTAAAAATTCAAAGTATTATGAAGCAATAGTGTCTAAACACATTTTTGGATGTCAAATGTTCAAATCAAAACATGTTTTTTTTTCAGTTACACTTAGGTAAAAAAAAAAAACGTCGTTTTCGAGGTGGCGCCGCCCGGATGTACCATTGCTTAAAAAACCTTACTAATTTATTTTAAAAAAATGTATAAATTGTGGTTTATACTATAGATAGAAAAGATGATGCTAATTTCATATTTTAAAAATCAATGATGTACCTAAAACGGTTTTAATTTTATGGCTCTAGTCCACGGACTTTTTGATAACCCCTCGTACTTTCAGATATTGTTGATGTTAACGACGAAGAACTTGCTCTCCTTCTTGATAACCCAGTGTTTGGAAATATTGATAACACGGGCATCAGTATCCCCGACGTGAATTCTACAAAATCAATCTTTCTTTTCATGGATGTAACGTTTCCATTAGCAGTATTAAAATGTGTTCAAATTTATTGTAGAATTGAAATGTATTCTTCTACAAGTTCTAGCTAGTAGCTTTAGTAGTTATTCCTGTTTGTAATGATTCATGGTTGTTGATAAATACACATAAACATGGCAAAGTCTCTCTCTTCAAAAACAATTTTACTTTTGTTCAATATTTGAATTTGATTTTGTAGGAGTATACATTTAACAAAACAGGTGTTGACAGGAATCTCGGGAAACAGTCGACATTTTTGACCGGAGTGCAAGCTGTTTCCAGCGGCCTCCAACTTTGGGCATCAACTTACAATACGGTTTCAACAGATCAAATGTTTTCCTCTACCCCAGTCAACAACTGTATACTGTTTATACTAAGTGATATATTAATTACTGAGCAAGAAATTATTCATGAAATATCAATACTTCCTGTTGCATGTAAGAACGCAAAATCCTGATTTAATAAACCACAAGATACTTTTATTAGACCCCTTCTTGAATATCGTTCCGTATTTTGGGATGGTTGCTACGAAAAAAATGTTGAGCAACTAGAAAAATTACAGCTTAATGCTGTAAGAATAACTACAGGATTACCGATCATAGCTTCAAGAGATGTATTATATTTCGACACGGTATATGGGAAGCTCTTACAGAGAGGCATAAAGTAGCAAAACAAAATACTCTACTTAAAGTACATCAACACTTCCTACCTAATCATTCACAAAAGTATTTTTCCCTCAATAAAGAGTGCTGAATCAAATTTATTACTATATGAGGGTTGTCCCAAAAAGTCGTAGACAAGGAAAACAATTTAGTTTCTCTTTGTAAAATTAAATTTCCTTTCTTATCAGAGGAAATATTCATTACGTTTTAAGAGGCAGTCCGCCAAAAAACCAGGCAGGATTGTATTAATAGGCGGCACATCGAATGTGACGAATATTTGATATTTTATTGAAAACAATATCAATGTAGTCCAAATGGAATAATGTAATCGAAAATTTGTTTGAAAATTGCTTATTTAGGAAAATATCCTGTTGTTTCGTGTTCTTGAATTCCCATATATGAACCATTGAATTTAGGTCAGAAACAAAGAACTGTAATTTTCAATACATTTTTAATAGGACTATAATTCATGCTGAACTAAATCTAGAAATATTTCGTCTTTCAGTTTCAAAAATAAGATCGATGGGCAAAACACTTTTGATAGTAGTTTTCTGGCAAAATATATCGACGTTTTTATGAAATTTTGCGATGTAAGAGTTATCTCCCGTGGCATCGGTAAATCTGCTAAACACCTTACTATCGGCATCCTAGTGAAATATTTAGAATATATACACAAAAGAAAATTATTCAACAAAAAATTAGTACTATATTTTCAAAATAGAATTCATTTTCGTCTCCAAATGTTATATTTAGATTAAAATTGTCATTATTATTCAGGTTGAATCCACGTTTCCATTGATGTATCCGTGACGTCATATACCTGACTAATATTGCGTCATAATTAAATAGATACAAGTTTTCAACAGAAGTTTGTAAATTCTTTGCATAAAGCCGCAAAGAAAAAGATTAAAAATAAATAATTTCTCCTTTTCTGTTCAATTAATCATCAGAGTACGTGCATTATCCTAAATGTTAAATAATCTTATATTTTTATATTAAATGTATTTTATTCACGGGCGGCGTCTCAGCTACAGTGAAGTCGCCAATTCCGGGTCACGTCAGGGTGTTTCGTTGATATTTTGCAAATCTGTTCAATTTGTATTTTATGAACTATATGTATTGAAAGAACAAATAGTGAGTCATCCAAACACCTTTTCGTTTTCAAAGTAGCTACAAGGGAACAATATTTACAGGGGTATTTCAGCAAGACCTAGCTTCACTAGTTACGAATCATTTTCTCCGTTTCCGGGTCATGTGACTTCACGGTCGGGTAATATTCATGGAACGTTTCGGAACACGATTTTTATGACATTGAAACATAAAACAATTCATGCAGCTTGGAAAAAAAGTAAAACAACCACAGAAATATGTTTAAATTGTTTTAAAACAATTCCAACAAAACAAATGGCAGAATGCCGAATTTAAAAAATGTACTAGGATTAAAAATAATACAATTAAATTCATTTAAAAAAAAAATGCATTTGAAGTGTTAACTCGATTTTAATTTTTAGAAAAATTATTTACCAGTAAGAATACTTTTGATAATTAAAGTAAATACACGGTTGTCGATTGGTTTTGTACATAGAATTTTGACATGTTCATGCCACGAGATTGCGTGACCCGCAATTGAAGAAACTAATACATTTGATTTGATAATCATTATAATTTCATTTGAGCAGCGATCATTATGATTGATTTCTGAATGTATTTGCCATACTTTCGAGCTCTTATTATTTATTTAGAACTTTTATATCAGCCTTTCTGCAGGGAACAGCAACGAAAGTAGCCCGTCTTCAGCAGAAACATCCAATTCTTTAATGCGTGCGTTTCAGAATTTCGATTGTCGGATGCTCTCTTAAAGTTGATATTCAAAATTTTGTAATTAATTACATAAAAAAAGACCAGTTTTTCATGAAGTTATCTGTGTTTAAATTTTAACAATATAGCATAAAATACACGCGAGTGACCCGGAATTGGAGACGACCCGGAATTGGAGACTCCACTGTAGATCTCCGTTTTGAAAAGTAAGTGTATACATGTCGTTTAAACTGATTTACTAGGCTATGCGTAAAAATAATTAATTGTTTGAATTGAACGCTTCTAATAAAATTGTGATGTGAAGAGATTTAATTTTCTTTAGAAATATCAAGGAAAGATGAAATTCAACGGAGCTGAGATGTTTATTTCATGATATTTGTTAAAA
>PRKT01000616.1:176274-203365 GCA_003671525.1 Saccostrea glomerata | reverse complement strand
TACACGATAAACGCAAAACACGATACACGATAGAACCTGATAAACGATCTACACGATAAACGCAAAACACGATAAACGGAAAACACGATAGAAAACGCAAAACCTGATAAACGGAAAACACGATACGATAGGATACGATAGGATACACGCACGATACGATAGGATACACGCACGATACGATAGGATACACGCACGATAGAACACGATAGAATTGTAAAGAATAACGATGCGGGTACTGTACACAAACAGTTTTGTCTAGTGTAATATAACAAAATTTTCTATATACTAAAACATGCCTCTTTAAATGTAAAAATTCCAACAAGATACAGACCGAAACGCCATCAACATAAAAGATCTCGTTACTACAGGTAAATAGCGGGTGAAGGACTACATACTGAAAGAATGAAAAAGATCAAATGATCAAATATCAGAAAGTATTAAATGCTTCTTAATTGAATTTTTTTTATTCATTTTAATTGAGTTTGATTACATTGTTTTTTTTATTGAGTTCATATAACATAAGTCTTATCCACTGTTATCAATGCAGGGTCTTGCAGCGTATGTAGATGTACATAGAGCTCGGTCGATCAAAATTTATTTTAGTTCTGAAATCTGTAGTCTACATTAGGCTTTTTAGTTTTTTTTATTATTTAAAGTTTATTTTCACACTGAAAATATCTACTGATATACTTAAGAAAGGAGCTGTGCACTCGATATTCATCCGACGCACGGCATCGCTTCCAGTGAAAGATTTATAAATTATAATATTATTTTTAATTAATTCCAAGCTTTTCGATTGGCTCAAACTTGATCACATGATCAAGTATAATACAATAGCATAAAGACGTTTTACTATTTATAGATTCTGAAATGCATATCTGAAGTATTATTTCAACAGATAATGATATGCGGCCTTGACTATCGGGAGAGAAAAAGAGAGGATACTGGCAGTATAATTGTTTTCATATGATCAAAATTTTTTTCTTATTAAAAATATGCAGCTTATTTTTTATAGGTACCCCTGCACATACTAGTAAAGTTAATTCTACACTTTCCATGCCTATCTGATCTTAAATTGGGTTATAAGAAAAAAAACATCCTATACGATGTACTTTGTAACAGCCCCCTAAGGTGGGGGTATTAACTAGTAATTAAACATACAATAGAAAAAAAGCCTTAGTTACATTTGTATCCCTTAGTAATTGTCCTGGTATATACTGCACAATTGAACACAAAGCTGTGTTACTGTGATCCACCTTCATAATAAACATAGGATTTTAGGGGCGTGGAAGGGGTGGGGGGGGGGGGCATTATTTTCCGTTGGAAAATTCCTGCTTCTCTTCAATACATGTCAATATGTCACATTGAGCCTTACTATTTTATTTTTTCCATGTATTGCGCAATATCTTTTATAGGTACATCACGTAGATATATGCTTAATGTTTATTTACTGAGAAAGTAATAAACATATTAAACAGCATTCAAATAGTACTGTTTTTTTTTACAGGAGCTCGACAGTCTCTACGGTTACCACATCGGTCGAACATCTGGTATGACTCCTGTGACATTACAAGCACTAAGTCATTCTGCCACCGATTAAAAGATTGAGAGACCTACTAACATTGTTTTCAGTGATACAGAATAGCTGGACAGCCTAAACAGCAAGGAACAGGGAAGTACATGTGCATATGCTGAAGCAGGTAGCTCTGTATTGACAGATGATGATTATTCACAATACCGTTAGTTATCTCTTATTTCATTTTAATATGTGCGACTTTTAAATTTTTGACTTACTGACTAGTATAATGTCAGATGAGATAAAATATATGCCATAAATTATTTGCCTAGCTTGTATATTTCCCCTTTACAAAATCATTCATATATTTCCTTTTACGTTTTATTTATTTACATGTATTTGTCATATGGAATTTTAAAAATCGCCTAAAGTACTTGTGTGAGCAATTTGTATTAGTACATGTAATTTTGATAACTAAAAACTAGTACTGCTGCAATTATTCGTCCTTGGAGATTGAAAGTGTAGATTGATGTGGTTTTGTCTAATAATTGATTTATCGATTAATTGTATATTGCTTAACGCCCCTCTAAAGAATTTTTCACTCATATGGAGACAACATTCTAATGAATGAAAGTTTAATTGAATGTGCACATGTGTCAGAAGAGTAATTGTTGACCATATCTGGCTATAAGTGGTAAAACAGGCACATGTAATATTTGATAAATCATGGAAACACTCTTAAAGACTAGTATTTCTCTGAAAAATAACCACCTAAAACAAGAACTACTTTAGGTAAATGTTATTCTTTTCCTCATTACGAAACGTGTTTCCTTATTCTAGCTTGACTTTACATTTCATTTTAGTCTGAATATAGTGTGTTCCCCATTCATTTGACCCTGTTATTTTAGGAAGAGTGAAGACATTCTCTTTCTCATGGTCAACACGTTTGTGTACAAAACAATGTAAAGAACCCTTTTGTGTACATAACAATTCCAATTCTGAAGCAACTTATATGTCATTCCTATAAACGATAACTCATCAATCGACACTAAGCTTGTCATTTTTCACACCTGAGTAACCTATCCTTAAAATACAACATGGAAAAGTCAATTATAAATAATTAAACTTTTTAATGATGTAATTAAATGTATGCATAATTTATTTCATGTACCTATAAATCTATCTATGCAATGTTTTTACCATATGTGCATTTTGAAAAATTAGTTGAAAGGCCTACCTTGATTCTACAAAAATACACGTAATCCATACCTAGCAAATTTTGCAAAATAAATTCTCATTTTGAATAACATTCATGGTGTCAACTATAACAACCTTATCAATTTTTTGGTAAATTGCTTTGTTTGTGGAGCAGATCTAGACATTACTTTCAGATTCTTTGCATTTCACAACTCCTTTAACACCGATCCTTTGAGATACGAAGTATATATGATAAAGTAGAATTCTAATCAAAACTGAATGAAGATTGCTCCAGTAATCACATAAATGGGTGTTAAGCTAAGTTATTAAATTTCTTTATTTTTTTTTTATAAATAGTAACAATGACTCTCATGCAATAACTCATCACAATGTAATGAATCTTAATAGATTTTTCCTTTAAATTACGATGAAAAGGAGACATGATAAACAACTTTCATTATTTTTTTTAAAATAATGTATAACCACAAAAATTCAATGGCAGAAAAAGTGTAATTTAGTTGGCTTGCATATTTTTATGGGTTTCACTTAATTTATATACATTGATACATTTAACGTATCTGATAAGAGACTTGTAATAATTTTGACTGATTTTGAGTCTTATGTTAGTGTCAGGAGAAGTTTTTATGGTGAGGTTAAAGAAGTCTTAACTCAAGTTTGCAATAAAGTATCATTATGAAATATAGCCAGACTACACATTTATTATTTTGCTATTCAAAATATTCATGCCATCCAGTAACTCTTTTCATAAGAGCTTCTTTTAATATACTATACAACGATTGCTGGTTTTTTAGGCCAATACGATGATTTAGACACCTGAGGAGAACAATATTAACTGAGCCCGAAGATATATGATTAAAAGATATGAAAATCCTACAAGGATGTTTCTTTCGTTTAATTGAAAAATTTAACAAGAAATTTCAACAAGAACACATTGTAACAGAAAAAAGTTGAACAGTTCAATAGTTTATTATGCTGACCTGCAATAATTTCTTATGTTGACCTGGAATGTCACGTGATTCATTAAATTGACCTGGAAGGTCACGGGCCGATCAATATAACGTAGTATTTTTCTAACATCGTTGAATCTCGGTCAATCAGAGAGAAGGAAATTATTTAATCATAAAATAATCCTTATTATTATTTTGAGCTAATACGACAAGAAATTAGTATTCACTAAAATAAAAAAAAAGTCTATAAGTATATACTGTATACAGGGAAATCTTCGCCCCCATTTTTGCCCTTTGCGCACTCACCTTTGTTGGGCGAATTAAAAAGAGCGAATTTAAAGAGTATGCAGTATATCTAAAACGGAGAAAATTGTGTGAAAAAAGCGGGATGAAATAATCCTGTACAGTAATTTCTTAGAAAATCTTCAACAAAGTACATTGTTGATACCAAATTGCGAATTTCTTAACCTTGTGATATCTCGTAGGCAAAAGGGGAAATGTTTTGTTGAGAAATAATATTATAACTAGGTCTTCCCCATTACCTCGGGACAACAGCTTTACTATTTTACCAAGTAGTCTATAAATAAGTTCTATTTATTATATACAGGTATCGGCCTTATCGAGTCTCAAACAGTCTCATTATTCTACATATAGAACTGTATTTGGTATAAATTCATTATTTAAACAATGAATTAAAAAGTGTAGTCAAATAAAGGAATAATGCGAAACAGAATAATGTAGGAATCTGTAATACAAAAGGTAAGATTCGTAGTTCTAATCATCAGGTATCATTGTATAAAATGTTTTGAGGTCAATGTCATAGATTTTTCATGATATCTTTAAAAGTATTGAGAACTTGTTACTCATCAAAGATGCAAAGTTTTTTGAAATGTCAAGTAGCACCTACTGAGATCAATATACTTCCGATGACGTCATATCCAACAAAACAGATAGTAGTTAACATAGTTAATTACTACAGATTTTGGCATGTGATGGAATAATACATGTCGTGAGGGACTTCGAACGTATTTCCGATCGAGTGTCGCCACTTTTGTGAACTTTCGGTGAAACCGGAAGTAACCATAAATGAATTAGTTCTTCAGATATTTACAAAGAATCAAATATATTCTACCCAAGGCTTCGGTCCCAATTTTCTGCCGATTAGATTCATCTTAAATTGCTTTTTTTAGTTACTTTTTAAACAAAAATCAATATTATTTAAATTGATATAATAAGTTTTAAATATTGATCAACGTAATTTTTTGTACTGTTTAACTGTGTGTAGAAAGTTATAATAAAAAAGATACATGTACGGTTACAACCAAATTACTGTCATAAAATCAACACAATATTGATATTTAACCATTACATGTAGACATTAAGTGTTTTTATAATAAGAATATGCGTACATGTATATGCACGACTCACGTCAAATTTGTTTTTAAAATAGTTACAGAAATGTTTTACATGAACGAACAATTTTTCAGAAAAAAAGTCAAAAAAATATTAACAATAAAATACGCGTTTCTACAAGAAACAATGATTAACAAGAGCAAATGTAATGTAGATCACTAAATTTTCGCGACACCTTATTTTAGCGAGATAGTCATTGACTCCTGATTAGCCGAGACAAAATTTTCACGAATTGTGGTTATTGCTCTATATAATCTAAAGGAATACTATTGCACAATTCTCGCGAGCACACTGCCTCGTTATTACTAGAAAATAAAATTCTCGCGAATAAAAAGTGATTTACAGTATTAAATCGTATTTAATGTATTTAAATGTATTTATTTAAGAATAATTTCCTTTAACATGATAAAAATTATTAGAAATGAGAAATGAGATAGCAACAATATAGAAGGCAGCATTAAAATCAAAAGGAAAAAAGAAAAAATTCTTTATATCTTAGACTCTTGATATTAATAGCCAAAATTGTTCCGAAAATATGAATGCACAAAGGCCTCGTATCTACTGCTTTGATGCATCTAATATTAAACCCCAGGCAGCGGTAGTCACTACCGCATTTTCTATGGGAGGAGCTTATCTAGATAACACAGAGCAGCTGGATATATTTAGCATCACTTTTCCTTATCAGCTGATAAGCACATGGCTTATCTGATAATCTGTTGACCATTGCTTCTACAGTTTACCAGTAAAAAGGCATAAATACTAACAAATAATTTATTAATTTAGCTTTCAGTTAATTAAATATAACAGTGAAAATGTTTACTAATAAATTACGCATGCAAAAAACAATTAATTAATTATGATTACCATTTAAATTATAATTCAATATAATGTAACAAGATTGCTCCATGGATTTATAACAGTTAAAAACTTAATTTTGAATCAGACCAGCAATCAGGTACGCAAACACACTATCACACTCGGTAGAATGAACTGATAATTTTATCCCACAGCATCTGTGTAAATTTATTAGTTTTTGGCACAAGATTTTTATGACCAGATCTAGCTCTTGGTCGTCTAGCATCCTTATAATTACTTATTGAAGTTTACTCCCGGTCTACATTCTCATTCCAGTCTAGAACAGCCATGTGAGATCGTCGTTTGTACTCCTCATCACCGAATTTTATACGCTTATCATGGTAAATCAGAAGAGCATTATTAAAAGATTCCACATAATGAGTATCAATACAATTCACATAATCATCCGGAGTTTTGTAAATTTGTAGTTTTCTTATTTCATTTCTTAAAATTCTCTTTGCATCTGAATCCTTGAGAACATGTTTGGATGGTTCATAGTTGGGATCACATCTACATCTCGATTCTGTGGAACAATTTTCATGATTATTCTTATAATGTTCAACAATGTTGTCCAACAATTCTCGCAATTTTTTTGATGATCCTTGGCAGTTTTTCATGGCATAATAAGTATGTGTTTTAATGGATGCAACTTTATCTGATAGATCTGGATGCCATGTAATACCTCTGTATTTTAATGGTCCATTTGCAATTTTCTTCATTTCTTTGCTAACATTCTTACTAGCATGCCATGTATCGTTTGCATTTGTCACAGATGGCTTATTTACAGACAAAAATTTGTTCACACTTGCATTTCTGTCGTGACCATGGACGTTGACAGAAACATCCTTCTCTTCGAAATGGCAGTAAAGAAGTTCAACTCCTTTCATCTCATGTCTTTGACTTACAGGGTCGTCTTGCCTTGTAACAACCTCCAGTCCAACAACCCGATGGTGGGTTTGGCCTATTGCAACAACATCTGACTGGGCTGCATTTCTTCTCCAACCATGGCGGGCATCTGTCATGATATTTATCCCATTATATTGAGTCCCATTCTCTTCTGATTTTAGAATTTCTGTTGCTACTTCTTCATTAATTGCGTCACTTACGGACTCCTCTGCCATTTCTTTAATCAAAGAACAATAAAGATCATGCTGGCCTTCAAATGCGCTTTCTGGTATGGTCCCTATATTGCCAGCCTCACAGAGTCGCTTATACTGGCTATACCGTAATCCTGTTGCATAGACAGAATGCATCATTCTCAGGTTTGCAAGAAAAATTCCACCTGGCAAATGTTGTGACGAATCTGCCGAAATCAAGTGATTTTCCTTGCAGGTAAATGTCACCTTGGCGGTATGACCAAACCTTTGTAATTTCTTTATATCCAAAAACTCCTGACAAGTTAGGCTATGATGTTGTATTCCAGAACAAATATTTCTCATTGCAGAATACAATGTTAAAAACATATCCTCATTTGTTGCCTTTTGGTCACATGGTAAATACGGTTGAAAGTTAAGGTTTTCCTGTTGCGATGCATTATCTGTTAATCCATGCATTTGGATGTAAAAGTCAAATACATTGTTCAGTAACTGCTCATTTGTTACAGATGACACTCTTTCAGCCAAAAAAAGTTTTATTTTGTCCATCTTGTTGTAGATAGAAATTTTTTCTTCTTCAGATTTCACGTAAAATCTTATACATCCTGTAACAAGTGGGTTTTCTTGGACTTTTCGCCTTTCATTCCTAACTTTCATTTTTTCTCCAGCATCAGATCTTCTTTTCTTTCTCCCTTGCTGTTCTCTATTCTCATCTCGTATTCTCTTTGTTGCTTGTTCATCCATCTTTACTTACTTCTTATCATGTAATAACAGACTTAGTAAATATGCAAGGAAATTGTCTATAAAGTCAGCAGGTGGTATAAGATCTACTTTGGTCAGTATGGGGTGCCATGGGGTAGTGAGAATTGAATATATAATTAGGAATTTATACTACATACCATCATACTGTGTGTTTCTTTTTTAATCTACATATTTTTATTGTTATTTATGATAAGTATACATTTATTGTTATGGTTTACTTAAAATATATTTACAAAAGTGTGTATCTTTGTGACACAAAAATGTGGCGTCCTTTTTGTTACTCAGCATCTCTGACCATAAGACAAGTTAACTTGAGAAGATAGAGGGTAATGTAATAAAAACAGTGCATGTCACTGCATAATCTAGACAATGTTATTAACAATTCGGATGTAACATTTTAATAAGAATCAGGCAGTATACAAAATATCTAAATTATCAATAAATAAGTTTAGAAAAAAATCTTTGTGGACAGTAATATGCACTACATTTTGATGCCACCATACCCTTGACTTATAGTCAACTCTTCCAAAGCACATGCTGTGAAGTTTGGCGGGAAGACTTCTCAATGGTCAGTCAGTTTTCTTTGTCTTGACCATTCCATTGGAAGCCATATCAGTGAAGGAGTTATCATCGTATTTTGCTAATTTTTTGTGTTATGTCTGAAACAAGGAGACAAGTTTGTTTAAATCTTACAGAAGTTGAACTCAGTTCCATCCAAGCTTTGTTTTCACATAGTGAATGGGATTTTGATTCTTGTGTTGTTTTCAATAACTGGTCAGAGGGAAATACTGATGAAGAGATAAGACCTGCTGTAAACCAAGAGATAATAGTCTGCAGCACAAGTGAAAATCCTGGCCAGAATGAGGAGCAGCAAGCAGCGGGTGGTAATCCTGGACATGGAGATGATGATGTAATACCACAGGTCAACGACCAGGAATGCATACATTGTTTTTGCCATCCATGTGTGACCACAAACAGACAGAGCTGGCTTGGAAATGGCGCTCCACCCCATGACCGGAATTCCGCAATCAGGAAAACCAAATATAAAAAGTTTTGGACAATGATGTCAAGAAGATATGCGTGGAATCATCCGCGATACATTGCCAAGAAAGCAGAAAAAGTAAATCAAGGTGGCAATGTGACTGACAATACAGTGTGGACACTCCGAGAAATAATGCCCGAATGTGTTTTGTCTCTAGTGAGGAACTTGTATCCTAATCCTTCAGGGAGACCGTACATCGGACACAAGTGGACATGAAAACTATATTAAACAGATGTGAATTAAAAACTTTTTGTCAGCATTTATTAATTATTTTTGTTTAATTATTGATTGGGCATGGATATATTCAATACAACATGGAATATCACTGCAGTAAGTGGCTAATAAATTTGTTTCTGTATTCACATGGCTCTGTTTGTTTACATCTCTGCTTTGTTCATTACAATTCAGTATGACCTCGGGTCACCATTCCATATAAAGAGCAGAGGTAAATTTGAAATCGGTTCACTTCAGATGTTTTGATGTATATTTTGGCAAAGAAAAAAATTATTCAATGAATAATTTTTCATACAGGGGTAGCTAGAAAGGAAATGTGTTACTGTGCCAAATTTTGAGACAATACAACATAATAAGATGTGATTACCTTTCAAAACATCTCTGCTCAGCTGAACATGTAGGAGAATATGTGATTTTCAAAATTTAGCTCCTCCCATTTCCTTTTATACTCCAGGCCTGGGTTTAAGGAAGTAAAAGATGTATGATATATATTTAATGTACAAGGGGATGCAGTTAAAACCTCTTTCATGAGGAAATAATTGTATGCCTCAACCGATCATACGCATTTTGGAACATTTAGATCGAAACTCATATATATCTCAGACATGAAAATCTCAATTCTAAACACAATCGTACGTTTTGGATTGCTTACGTATGTGCTTGGAAAATTGTGCAAGTGGGTATTTATTGAACTTAGTCTTGACAAAACAGTTGGCTCAGTTAAATTTTGTCGTTTCTAAAATTCAAATTACTGTTTAATTAACGTTTCCCTTTGTTTGTCATACATCGACTGTGATGAATTCAACGTTATAAAAATATCATTATTTGTTTTATAATCATCATTGTGTTTGTTGTTTTTAATTATGTTAGTAGTTGTAATTTATAATCTTTACTTTTAGAGAAAATGGACTTGAACAAATGCCGGTATGCTGCTCGAATTATTTCCTAGATACATCTACAAATGAATGCAAATGTGAGTTTATTCATTAGAGAAGCAAATTATTCCCACCGCTCAGTATTTTTTACCATTATTTTTCTTCTTTCGTGTATACCTTATTTCCTATCTAGTATGCCCAAGTGGATATGTTGATATAAACTGCAGTAAAACATGCCCTCCTGGATTGTACGGAAAGGAGTGCAATCAGGCGTGTCCATCAGAATGTAGGGAAAGCTGCCATTACATTTCTGGAGTGTGTCCAAGTACATCTTAATAACATTTAATTAATTCTGTTGATTAAAGTACATAGCAGGTTTACTGAAAAAATATATTACACCTGGTAATTATTTCTTTGATAGATGTACAAACCAGTCTTCAGAACCGTGTGTATAACTTTACAAAGGTAAAAGAAATCAAAAGAATGTCCGCAGTGCATGAGTCCCGCTATGAGGTTTTAAGAACAATCCCATCTCCAGGTAATTCTTGAGAGGAAAATAATAGTTTTATGTTTTCAGCTTTATTTTATTTATTGGCGATACACTACACTCATTTTGATTAAAAAATATCCTATGCTTATATGGTATCAGTTTATATGGTCAAGATATGAAACATATGATAGGAAATTCAAAACACATAGCATAGGAAGTTTTAATTTAAAATCAAAGCATACACTTAAAAAGAATAGTGTGTATGTGAAAAAAATATTTAGAACAAATTAAACTAGTGCTAATTGTAACGGGAACCGTTACAGATGTTCCCCAAACGCTCCCTAACTCCTTTTTTGTGCCATATTCCCTGTAAGCTTCATTAAATAAGACAAACTCTGTGCATTTTTGACTTGAACAACGTTTTCTTAGAAGGATACCAATTATATTCAAATTTTAGCATTGCACCCGTGTGCATGTTAATGCATGTGCGTTATGATCATATCATCTTGTCTACACTATTTACATATTCAAATATACAATATATTAAAGCATTCGGTCCAAAAGTATGAAAAATCACTCTTTGAAGTGTATTTTTATTTCACTCGTTCCAAATGCACGTACGTGCGTGCACGTGCATGATGACCAAACCTTCTTGTAGGAGTCCCTTATATCTATCTATGTTCTAAATCCCATCCTGTTAGGTTGAAAAACAAGGGAGTTTTAGCCATTTCAAGTTTAAGCCAATCAGATTGCAGCGCACGTGATTTCATGATTTTTTTTCTATATTATATTGTAGGATATTCTAATGCATGACTATGTTTTAAATTTCAAAGCATTTCGTCAAAAACCAAAGGAGATATAGCCATTTAAAGTTTCAGCCAATCAGATTGCAGCACGCGGGCATGCGCATGCTTTCATGAAAATTCTTATAGATCTTGCTGTAGATCTTCATAATGTAGGTCCATGTTCAAAATTTCAAAGGATTATGACAAGAAGCAAGAAAGATAATGAGACTTTAGTTTCAGCCAATCAGAGCGAAGCGCACGTGCATGCGCGTTAGATCTTACTTTTTTGACAATGTCATTTTGTCTATGCTTCTAATATATACTTATAATATGAGTTTCAAAGCATTTCATCAATAATTTAAATAGTTACGTCTGTATCAATTATATTGGACATTTCTCGTGTTGCACGTGCGAGCTCTTGCAAGCACATGTGCATGCACATGCTTTCATGATAAATCTTATAATACAGGCTGTAGATCTCCCTAATGTATGACTATGTTCAAAATTTCAAATGATTTTATCAAAAAACAAAAAAGATATTGAGACTTTAGTTTCAGCCAATCAGAGCGAAGCGCACGTGCATGCGCGTGCGATCTTGCTATTTTGACCATGTCATCTTGTGCATACTACTAATATATCCTTACATTATAAGTTTCAAAACATTTCGTCACAAAATAGAAAAGTTACGGTTTAATCCATTTTATATTGATCATTTTAAGTTTTGCACGTGCGCGCTCTTGCAAGCACGTGCGCGCAAAATGACCTTGATTCCGCAAATCTACATAACATGCGTACTTACCCTTAAAAGGTTTCACCTAAGTCGGATGTGTAGTTTACAAGATTACTCGCGGACAAAATTTTCCCAGGAAGAAAAATAATAATAATAAGAATAACTAGATGCGTTCTTGTTGCTGGGGCAACAAGCAGGTCTTCCGACCTTCTTCTCTTTTGCAATCTATGCTGTGTCATCCCATGGAATAGATTTCATAAGGTATTTTTTCGTTTACGTTCATTTACAGTAGTTTCTCAACACAGATCGTGATTGTTCTAGGTATTTCACAAAGTATCTCTAAATATAGCTTTTAAAAATCGGCAAAATCTTCCACAGATATTTTAAAAGAGTGAAAAGTAATTTGCAACTGAAAAAAGACAAAAACCAAGAAAAAATTTGGGGAACGCCCCGAGCGGGATTCGAACCCCCGACAGTAAGACAAAGTTTGGCTCGGTCATATCTTTATAATAAACGCATGCATGAAAAAAATGAAAACATATATAGATATCGTTGAAGACGCTCTATAAACCCTGTAAATCCGAAAGAAAAATATTGAAAAACAAAAAAGTTGAAAAAATGGACTTTTTGAATTCACTTCCGTTTGCGACCGGAAGTAGGAACGACAAAAAATGAAGGACGTTCGGCACATGTTTATGTGATGGTCTTTCATGTCCATGAGTTTCAATGTCATATCTTTGGTCGTTTTCGAGAAAAGTAGTGTACAAAAATCCATTTAAAAAATACAAATTTCCCCAAAAATCGCGAACGGAAGAAAATTTTGAAAAAATGAAAAACACGTCTGGAGATATTAACATGGTGCATCTTTCCTGTAAAAATCTTTGAAATGCGTACAGTCACAGCTGAGATATCGCCATAGAAATGAAAAAAATAATAATAATAATAATAGGAAACCGACGGAAAACAATAAGGTCTTCCGAAGGAAGTCGGAAGACCTTAATAATAATAAGAAACAGAGTAAAAACAATATGTTCCCCAACTTCGTTTGGGGAACATAATTACCTTACAATCATGAGGTAATGTGACAATATTGATTTCAGACAATTTAAACAAAGAAACAAGTATTCAGAATTATTTTAGGCATTTTTGTAGAAAAAAAAATGGAGATTTCACATGATTACGTGTGAGAATGATACAGTACCGACCGGACACAACCTAACAGAAAGCGAACCCGGAGCGCACCCCGGGTTTGCTCTCTGGGTCCGCTCCGGGTTCGCTCGGGGTCCGCTAGGGCTGACCCCGAGCGAACCCGGAGCGGACCCAAAGCGAACCCGTAGCGGACCCCGAGAGAACCCGAGGCGGACCCAGAGAGCGAACCCCAAATTCAGTAGCGGTCCCAGCGAGCGAACGCGGGTTCGGTATTTCTTTACGGAGCTGTCAATCAGGAATAGCGATTAACCAATCAGCGCGTCAACCAATCAAAATAGCATATTGATCTGTCGATTGGGATATAAGATCGAACGTGTTGATTTAATTTGATATAAATCCAAACACTTCATACAAGCAAACCATGTTAATGTGCTGTGTAAATCTATTATGATGATTTAAATACGATTTGACATTATTTATTTTAATTCTCCGGGTTGTATTTTATATTTATATATTTACTTCCTTTATTTTATTAAAGCAATTAGTTAATTATATGTTTTAATTTTCCACGTAGAATTATACATGAAAATTTACGTTTTTATTTCCTTTAGTTTTTTATACCAGAATTGAAAGTCCATTTGGTAAATGAATGGGATAAATACATCAGTCAATGCATAAAAATGGAATTCAATTGATATTACAATTAATATTTTACTGACAAAAAGAGACAAGAAATAGTTGGTCTTCGACAATTATTGTAAAATTTCATTTTCTCAAGATACTAACAGTTCAGGAATATTAACTAGCCCAATATTTAAATATAAATAGATACAGGAAACATCGAGACGAGAGAGAGAGAGAGAGAGAGAGAGAGAGAGAGAGAGAGAGAGAGAGAGAGAGAGAGAGAGAGAGAGAGAGAGAGAGAGAGAGAGAGAGAGAGAGAGAGAGAGAGAGATCATAACTGTAAACTCTCATTATTAGACTTGATTTTAATAATAAAGCCTGATGACTTACTTAAATTTCTATGAGTCGTCCTCCCGATAGTGTACTCAAATTGTTTTCTATAAGCCTGCTGCAGCTATTTTTTTAAATATACATGTACAGGAAGATGTATATAAAGCACTAAGAATGACCAACAGTTTTTGGGACGCTCTGTCCCTTCCGCGGGACAAAGAAAAAAGTTAAAAAGTCATAAGATCAAAGGAAAAAGAGAAACCAAAAACAACTAGCACTGTAAACACTATATATTTACATAGTAACATGTTGAATTGGAAATATATATAAACACTATTTAGGAAAGAAATCCGGACCGCTCTGAATTAAGTCTGGTTTATCGGGGTATAATCAGGTGAAGTGCGATTTATATAATTGAACGAATTAATTACGCTTATTAATCACAACATTTAGTAAATCGTACATTGTTTCATTCTCTCAAAATGGCGTAACTATACTTGACAAAGAATAATCAGATAAAAATAATATAGAAGGGATATTTTTACCTATGAATTATGATCTATTATACATTTTAAAATGTTTTAGGACTAATTATTGGGAAAAAAATAATTAATAAAGGCGTAAGCAATACATAGTAATGTGGGTTGTTCGAGAGTTGGTAACGCAAAATAACTGTAGAGTTACACTAAATTGAAAGAATAATCTTTTTAAGTATCAGCAGGCATTGGGTCTAATTCACGTTCATATTTTTTACGAACTTTTAATGTGTAACTACAATAATGATAAATGAAATGTAAATATACCAGATGTACAAAAGGTTACATGTAATTTATAGATGCGATATCATAATGCAGGTGTTTAGCAAACTACGATTTAGCAAAACGTAAGGAATAACAAATGTTTTTTTAACTATATAAGAATGAATTTAAAAGGTATTTAGTTATTCAGTTTCACGTGTACACCATTCGATACTGAAAATCAATTCAACACTCTTTTTTGTTTTCTGGTTATAACTTAAGAAAAAAATGCCTTATAACCCGCTGTTAAATTAGTTTGAATTTTTCGGGATCGAGAAATCAAGGAAATCAATTATTCATGTACATGTAAATCTATGTCAAATGTACATTTGAATTTAAGAAAAAATTATCAATGTTCTCCATTATATCACTGTTATATCACTGTTTACATGTTCAGTGTACATGTCCGCATCGTCGCATAAACAACAATGATCGATCAACAATACCATTACTGTATTGGAATATACAAGGGGCGGGGCCAACTGGCGGTGAGATTAAAGCGGGGTCCGCTTCATGCATCAGTGCGTAAAGCGGTCCCAGGAAGCGAACGCCGGGTTCGCTATAGCGGACCCAGAGCTGACCCCGAGCGAACGCGGAGCGAACCCGGAGCGCACCCAAAGCGCACCCAGAGCAGTCCCAAAATTTCTGAAAGCGAACCCGAAGCGGACCCCGAGCGAACCCGGGAAGCGAACCCGGGGTCCGCTCCGGGTTCGCTCTGGTGTTAGGTTGTGTGCGGTCGGTACTGTATATAGTTTGTTTCATTCACTGAAATACTTTGACGTCATCTACTGAATCTTAGTTGGGTTTTTTTTTGCCGTTGAATTTTTTTAAATTACCAAAATATCAGAGACCACTGGTTCAATTTTCTTTATTTTTTAAATATTTTATTCTGGGACCCATTTTAATCATTCTATTACTTTTTAAAAAAAAATAATTTAACATTTTTTCTTTAGAAAACTTTAAGTGTATTTTATTTACATGAGAATTTTTAATTCCGACGCAATGTACAAATTGTATGTTCTATTTTTACGTTGATATTTTTCTCAAATGGTCCAGTATCAATATCAGCTACTAAGTGAAAGTAACAAAAAGGTTATCTTTATCAAAATTATAACACAAACTTGCAATAGATCAATTGATAATTATAAAATAAGGCTCATTCTCAAGTCAAGTGTCTGATTTCACAATCTTCTTACAGCCATATTTCAGACTCTGTGGGCAAAAATGTGTGGTTGAATTCCTTTCATATCATATATAAAGAGAGATTTTGAATCATAAAACAAAATATCAAAGTTTCAGAAAAATTGAATTTGAGGAAAAATTTCACCTATCTAATGTGTCCTACCTTAAAGGAAAATAAACATAGTAGTTGCATTCAAATGTCTGTGTTATTATAGGATTAAACGTTCTTTTTTCAGAATTTTCGATGCGTAAACTTTGACTTTTTACTCACAAACTGAATAAAAGTGTAAAGCACTTTCATCTTAAGTTTGTGGGTAAAAAGGCAGAGTTTACACATCGATAAATTCTGGAAAAAAAGAACGTTTAATTCTTATAATTCCAATTACGAATTTTTAAAATTATTATAATTATTTCTCTTTGAGACCGCCATACAATCCGTTATTTTGTACGGCGTTGGAATACTTTATGCCTCACAGAAACGGCCGGATACAAGATGAATATCGATAAAATCCAACTTCAATTGTCAAAACAATCAATAAATTAACATATCAAAACTCATTGAATATCATTTAAGTTAAAAATATCGTAAATACTCGTATTCTCCAGAATAATTTGTCCTTGACCATGGCCATGTTGACATAAACAACAACTCTCATAGCGAAAGTTGCAGACCGACGACGTCCTCGATTTGCTCTGTTTCGTTCAAAGATTTTGGGAGAATATGGGATCTGTAGGATGTAAATATATGAATATATTTACATTTGCAAATGTTTTCCTCTATATAACACTACTGAAAGCAAGCGTTTTTTTAACTGTATAAATACAGGTACGGGGTCAAGAGGTCATAGATGTGCGTTTGGATAGACGTTTGATGTAATTTTTCTGTGACGTCATAAAGGGTCGACGCGCGCTAAGTGGCTTACATACATGCCGTTGGGTATGAAAAATAACGCATTTCACACGTTAAAAGTAACAATCAGGCAAATATAAAGTATGAATAAGTCACAAATGTAAATATAAGTAATAAGGTATCATTTTTTTTACTTTTATTGAGATGTTAAACGGGTTGGCACATTTTCAAATCTTCCATAAAGCTCTTCGGGCTTTATAGGATTTGATCACGTGACCAACCCGTTTTACATCTCAATAAACCTCAAAAAATGATACCTTATTTCTTAATTGATGCTGATAAGGCAATAGTCTGAGGTACGGTTCTTTTCCCTATCACAACGATACCAACTGAGCTGTTAATCCACACTCTTGATCTGACAGTGACATAAACATAATATGCCCGTCTGTCAGTAATGTTTATCTCTTGTTTTGCTTTTTTTATTTCAAGTTTCTTGTAATCATAATTTATCTAAAACGGACTAGAAGTATCTGTTTTCATTGTTTTTACAACAGCCTAGACGCTAGGTCGAGAAAGTAGTTTTGATTCAAAAATTCATCGATGTGTAAACTTTTTCTTGAATTTGTTCTCGTCCAATCAAAACATGGGGATTTATATGTAATAAATAAAATCAAGATTGGAATTATATAAAAATATAAAAGTGTCTAAGTGAAATATTTAGTGATGGTCTATCAGTTTTATAAAGTATTTCTCCTTTTCTCGTCTTTGCACTACATTGTATGTATAAAGTAGGTAAGACGGAAAAACTGAAAATTGTCCCCGGCCACAAATATCAAAAAGCCCGCTTACATTTATTTTTCGGTATTCAGGTTGCTGTTTTTGTATGCAGATACGTGTACGTAGTGTGGTGCAAGTTTCCCCAATATATACTGACACGCAAAAGAAACGCAACACCCTACTTTAGGAGGAAATAATTAAGTAAAGTAAAGAATTTTCTGTCTTAAAATTATGGATATCTTCAACTTGGTAAACATCGGTAATTTAATGATTGAACAATTTCCATACCCTAACCGGAAGTCAATTTTGAGTCTGCTTAACAGAAATCAAAAATTGCATGTTTAGCAAAACATTTGGCAATATTATGGAGTTTTAAGGGTTTTTACTGTTCATCATAATTAATGCAGCAATATTTCAATAAATAAACTCTCCTTTCGTTTCCCGTAACGATGCTAAGGCTTCTTGAAAATGGATTAAGTACGCATTTCAATTGCTCTAGCTGGAAAATTTCAATGTAAAGGTGATGGAGAGTCGATGATGCAAAAATTCAGTACATTACGCCTTAACATGGCCTAACGTACCACATGCATTAAGGACAGTTCTTGTACCGGAAGTTCAAAGGTGGCTACCCTGCTCTAAGTTAGAGAAAATTCGACCTAATCATCTGAAAAATGGGCATTTAAAATGCCAAAGAATAGTGCCTTCGCTCAGATCTCGATATTGATGAACCTATTGTATCGTAGAAATTGAGCTGCAATTGTTGTTTAGGGCAGTCTTGCAGGTTCTACTTGATAGGCTGGGAGGGGGGTGTTTTAACAGTCATATGTTACTTAGTAAAGTAAACAGATAAACATTTAACATTTTAATCAAATCTCTGATGTTCTGAAAAGTGAGTTTAGCCTTACTGTATTCGCCTTTAAAAATCATAATATAAAAAAATCAAACATTTGTACATTACTGCTTTTTGCGTTTCTTTTGCGTGTCAGTATAGAATTGTCCACATCCTGCACATACGAGGGTTGTCCCAAAAAGTCGTAGACAGGGAACATAGTGTATTTTCTCTTTTCTAAATCAAATTTCTTTCCTTGTCATAGCAAATAGTAACATTTTATGATCATGCATTTCAAGTTTCATGACGATACCATATTTAATAAGAAAACTATCATGAAAAAAATAAAGAAACCATGTAAGTGTACATCTGCGCACGAATACAAGCGTAATTTGCGTCTCTCATAACGTCATGGTCCCTTTTTCTGCTGCACATGAGGCTATTAACATTCAAATGAATATTATTTTTTAGTGAAAATCCACTCTTGACTAACGGACTAATTCAAATTCACTATACTGTCTGTTTTCTTATGCAGATTACAATTTTAGCTAAAATTAAAATAGTTGAAAGATCACCTTACATTTTAGGCAGTTCCCACTGAAACAATCAGTGCTCTACTTTACATGCAATAACTATTTTTTGTTTCGATATAGAGGGAATTAAAACTATCTTTGAATCTCGTGCTATTAAAAACAAGTTTTCTATTTAAATATAGTATGTAATGTCCTTTCTGTACTATTTTCCTCCGTCTCTGATAGATATAAAACATACCAAAAACAATTTATTACATTTCCGTGCGCCGGGTACGCGTTCGACGACGTCATTTTCATCAGTCTCAATTCGAACAACACTATGATGATACTAGTCGTCTGTTTCTGATGCTATTTATATGAAATTTTGACAGATTATTAAGATTTCGATTCTGGTTTCAATGATTTGACTTTTAGTTCAATCTTTTACATAGTACAAAAGAAATAAAAACAAATGTAATAGTTATATGCGTAAATTATTCCGAATTTTGGTCGGCCTTCATATCAATCGTCCCAATATGATTAATTTAAAAGATATATATTTAAGAATTCACAATTTTAAAGAACATTGGATGTATTATGTCTATGCAAAATTTAGTTAGTATTGGTTGCGTGTTGAAAAAGTTATTAACATTGTCTACGACTTTTTGGGACAACCCTCGTATAATACAATAAATAACGTTTCTAGACTCGCATGTCATGTCTGCCTTTACGATAAAATCTTTATTCCCGAAATTAAAGGTACTTCCAGTTTTCATATAATTGCAGGTTCCACAACGGATATCGGAACACCTTTCCACTGAATATAAATGTTGTTGGTGGAATGAGAATTTGCATACTATCCTTCGTAGATTCCTTGGTTGTCGTTTGTTGTTGCTAAACGTATACTTTTTACAACTTTGGTCATTTTCTTATCGGTTTTTAGAACGTTGTTAAGCTGACATACGGTTGAGGTTATACTTTTGTTTCTCGGATTGTGTGTCATAACTAAAGGTAATATCTTTAAATCCGAGGTTTGGCTTCTGGATGATTGATGAGGTATTTTTTATTCAGTTTTACTGCCTCTTTTATTCCGTCTTCAATGATACCCTTAGAATAACACTGTTCAATGAGAAACTTTTTTAATCCACTTAGACTCTTATCTCTTATTTCTTTTTCACTAATTATGATACAGATTTTTCTTGCTAAGTTATAAGGAATAGAGCGTTTGTATGGCTAGAATGGCAGGTACTGAAGTGAAGGTATTGATGGGTATCTGTTGGTTTGTAGTGAATATCAGTCGATAAATGTATAAATATATACATCATAAAAAATATCTTTGAACGTTTTATATGAAACTTAAGCCGATATGGTCTATCCGCGCCTGAACGAAATTCGGAATAATTTAGGCATATCACCATATGTTACATTTGCTTACATTTCTCAGGTATTATGTAAAACATTGAACTCAAATTTTAATCGGTGCATCCAAAATAAATTCTTAATAACATGTCAAATATAAATAGAATTGAAACAGGCGGTTAATTTCATGATTTTCAAAGTGTTATTAGAATCGAGTTAGAAGAATATGACATCGTCAAACGCTAAACCGACTGAAATTTGATTATGCTAAAAAAGAAAAAGAAGAAAAAAAGACAGTAGTGTGTTTAGATCAGTCCTTTAGTCAAAAGTAATTTTCACTTTGAAAATAATATTGCTTGTTAACACATGCATGTGAAGCAGACATAAATATAATGACATTATAAGAGACGAAAATTATGCCTTCTTTCGTGAGCCGATGTGCACTTACATACTTCCTTTATTTTTCATAATTTTCTTATTTAATGTTACTTTTTGCTATGATAAGAAAAGAAATTAGAATAAACAAAGAGGAACTAAACCGTTTTCCCGGGCTTCGTTTTCTTCTGGACAACCCTGGTTAATATATTTTAAAAAAGTTCATATTGTCTATTAAAGAGAAATGTGCATAAATGCAGCTCGTATTTATGTAAAATTATTGAAAACTACCATTGATTTTTTGTGTATCAATATAAATCTTCATTTTAAAAATCAAATTTAAATATTCCACAAAATTGCATTTTTATTTTCAGAAGTATAATATTACCATGCGGTAAATTATTTATATTTAATAGATGCAAAAAGTGGTTTTCTGAATACGCTTAATGATCGCATAAAAAAGGACAGGGAACCCCACACAACGCCAGTAGTAGATGAGCTTCGCACCCGTGATTTGAAGACAACCCAATCTACAGGTAAACCTGGACATCAAACTCGAAGGTCATACGAAGTCAGAGTCATATTATATATAGGGGTTACAATCGTTGTGATTTTATTTCTCATACTCTCATCAACTATCGTGAAATGCTTCAAAAAACGTAATAAGATGAATTCAATGGAAGAGAACCCTGACCAGAATACAGAAATGCAACAATATGAAACGATAAATATATTGACTATGGTAGAAGATATACCTACACCCCTTGAAAATTGTACTATATGAAAAAAAAACATTGTTCCAAGATAGCTATGATAAATATAATATGATAGTCGTGGTGATATATTTGTTTTGGAGTAAGCATTCTAACAGAAATATCAAGACGTATTGCGAGCTTTGCTAATTAAAAAATTCTTGCCCATTTTGTTTATTTTATTTTTTTAACTAATATTTTTTTATATATTATACCTTCAATTTTTGATATAGCACAGAAGTGTATTGCTCGTTATATTATAGACTGCATCATCAAAAACCGTAATATTTTTGGAAATTATCACTCCGTTCTAAACGTTTTCATAAACCCTCATATTAGGTATACACAGAATAAAACAATTTTATTCCTTTTTTTTTGTTAATGTGTCTTCGTAAAAGGTATTCTTCTTTTCAGATAATTGCTTTTTTTGATATTTGTAGCAAAATTGCAACGCCTTTGACACTTTTTGTCTTGTTATTCAATTTACTTTCGATTCCGTATAAGAACATCTAATTTGGTGTAATCGCTGACATTTAGGAAATGAATGTAATATTTTTTTCTTTGATCGATGTATCAAAGAAAAAAAAATGGACGGAAAACTTCATCATGATGAATAAATTTTCCGTCCAAATTGTTTCATTGATACATCGATCAAAGAAAAAAATATTACATTCATTTCTTATCATTTAATTATGATTATAAAATGAAAAAATGAAAGTCTCTTTCAATTTCTATTAAATTTACGCATCAAAAACAGTGCGCACGAATACATCACCATAACGTCAACGTTGCTGAAAATTCAAAATGGCTCTAACCATGCTGACGAAAAAACGTTCTCAAATATTGTCGTGTTATTACCAACATTCTCTGAAATTATTTACAGTTCTTTAACACAAAAACTTACCTTTTGTGTTATCCCTCAGGGCTCTGGGTATATTTTTGCCGGTAAGTTATCTTAGTTCGTAAATGTGAAGGGAAGCTCCTCAAATAATCTAACTGTTCTCGGTCACAGAAATTTTGGATTTCATTTGCACATCTTTCCATCTGAATTTCAAACCGAATATATAAATAAGTATCACAACCTCTCAATGCTGTAAAACCTGAAAGAGTCTGCTGCCGACTGTTCAAGATTAAAAGAATTCCATCCTCATTCATGCAGTGTCGTTTTTCTCTATCATTCGCCTCCAACGATTTAACAGATTTACGGTTTTCCCCGCTTTGGTAGCATAATAAAACATTTTTTTCAGAGTTCTATTGTTTTATATCAGATATTGCAAAGTCAAACATTATAGAAAAATATGCTGATTTAACGATTTTTTCCCTTTTTTCTCATAACAGTACTATATTTTCGTCATGCAGACGATTTTATTTTTTTAGCAAAATGGGATAATACAAAATGAAACGAAAGGAGAAAATAAGTCAGGAACGTAACGGACAGGTTCCGAAATTCAGGAAAATATTTATTAAAATAAAGATATTTAATTATTCCTTCAAAAAGTAATCTTGAAGCGGAAATATACATGTAAAGACTGTCAAAGTAGTTCCGGCTGCTGAGTGCGAGCGAACTCTAGATTTTATTGATGCAGTTATCAGAAGAATTTTTTATCCAATCAGAATCAAGTAAATTTTAGAAATTAGATGATATATAATTGAACCAAATGATACTTATTTTTTTTTTCTCATATTTTTGTCTTCTAATTTCACAAAGGCTAATCTTCAACACTATCTATTGAATTATTTCATAACAAAAGGTGAACAACAATACAGACTAATGAAATATCAAACTGTATTCTGAATTTCTTAGGCTGTAAAACTATAATTTTATTTAAAAGCGACACGTACATTTCAATTTTGTTGTTATGTTTTCCATAAACGACATCAATCAACCAGACTTGATAATGAATTATTGGGACCCGACACTCTAAACCACATTGAATGAAATAGAATGATATTGTTATGATTAAAATGATAGTAATAACTAATAATGGTAGTAGTAAAGTGTTTCGGCGACGGATTATGCCTCATCAGGGGCCCCAATAACGATATTCCATGTTTATTGTAAACTTGATTTTATCAAAAGATCTCCGATGTTTTTATGCTTACTATACGCAATGATGGGTTCCGATTTGAATAGATCTTTGCATGTTGGGTCTGCTTCCAAAATATTCCAGTACTTTAAAATCCGTTTTTTTAATCCTTTGACGCGAGGGTTAAATTTTGTAACCATGACATGTGGATGACTTGAATTTGTTTTTTCTCTCGTTCTTAAAAAGAGTTGTCTTTCCTTCTGTGTTGTTTCTTTGACTATTGGGTTAATTTCTTCCTCAGAATATCCTCTCTTTGAAAGATGTCCTTTGAAATCCTGTAGAATTGTTTTAAGAACTGAGGGGTCGTTAGTATTTCTGGAGTGTCTTATACATTCTCCTTTGATGAAACCTTTAAATACAGAGACGTTGTGTGCACTGTTTCTATGAAGATACTGAAAATTATTAGTTGGTTTTATGTAAGATTTGATATCAAGTTTCTGACAATGATTAAATCTATTGCCTTTGAAAACCGTTGTGTCCAGGAAATTCACGAATGAGTGAGCTATTTCAAATGTGAATTTAAGATGTTTATGACAGCTGTTACTGATGTCAAAAAATTCTAGAATTTCTTCCTTCGTTCCGTTAAAAATTATGAATCCATCATCCCTAAATCTGCCATGACACAGAATTTTGTTGACATGTTGAAATTTAGATTCAATAATCTGCGTAATTTCGTACATTCTCATGTCTGAGATTTCCGGGGAAGGTACTGCGCCCATGCTGCAGCCTATGATTTGTTTGTAGAATTTTCCGTTAAATTCAAAGTAATTGTTTTCTAATACGCATCTGAGAAGAAAAATTAAGTCGTCCACATCAGGATACGGGATGTCTGAGTTGCTTTTATCCGCGTTGTTGTAAGCATTCCTGACGGCATTTAGTAGTTCTTCAAATTCCATATTTGTATACATGCTGGTTACATCGTAAGTGATTAGTAACGCATCAGTCGGGAGTTCTAAGCCTTCGATCTTATTGATAAAATCAGTAGTGTCCTTAATATAAGTTAATTGTTTTTGTACGATGGGGATAAGAAAGTAGTCACAATATGCCCCAATTTTCCTCGTTGGTGTAATGCATTGAGCAATAATTGGCCGCCCAGGTGGTAATCGTCTGATACTGCAAAGGTCATTAATGAGGGCATTTCGGACATTGTCTTGAAGTTTGTGTATTTTAGGGAGCAGATAAAATTGGCCGCATTTGAGTGACGGATTTTTCTCTTTCAGAAATCGTAGAGTAATTTTATCTATGGAGCCCCTGGAGTGCATGTCATTTATTCTTGTTTGAATAAGATCTTGCAAGTATATCAAGTTTGGCTTTTCAACTTGCATTTAATGCTTCGAGAGTAACTGGCGCTCTGCTTCAGATATATACTGATTCCTGTCCATTATAACTATAGTATTACTTTTGTCCGCTTTTATAATGACAACATTGAGATTGTTCTTAAGCGAGGAAAGAGCGTTTCTTTCGCTATGAGTTAGGTTGTCTTGGAATGTTTTGGTTGTGATAGATGATAATTCCAACTTTGTTTTGTCAATGTATTCTTCAAGTAGGCTACATGTGTAAGTTGGTTGAAAACAGACGAAGTTCAAAATGGGTGGATTTTTGAATCTGCCCCATTATCAAAATGATATTTGCATCTCAATTTTCTAGCAAACTCGTCGAAATCTTTAAGGATATACCTCTTAACGTTTTTTTGTTTAGGTTTTGGAATGAATTTAAGTAGGACATATTCATTATCATTTAGTTGGTATTTGGATAAATTGAGGACGTATTTACGTGCCTCGTTTAGGTGCTTCCACTTTTTGATACGTCTGAGGTTGGCAAAGTATGGTTTGACTCGTGTAGTACTTTTATTGTCTTTTTTCCGTCTATTGAATCGCCTTGCCATTCTAATAGAGGAAATGGATTCTGAGTTTGTAGATTATTGAGACTACGATTAATAAATGAATATCGTCTATTACACGTGTTTACGTTGTAATAGAGATTTTAAAAGTTTAGCTGCAATGGCCCATCTAGTTATCAGAGTGTGATAAGTTAGAGGGTTTTGTAGTGATCTAATGCGCGGATAGAACTTCATAGGTTATATAATTTATTAGTATCACGTGATCTATGTCACGCCTTAGAAAATGATATCAAATGAGAACAATTTTAGAAACATCAACAATAAAGTACATGTAAATGTCCATATGGATTTCTAAATACCTTGTATGCTTATTGAGTGTACATTAAACATTCTCACTAAATTAATCAACAACTGTCCTTCCTGTAGTCGCATAAAATTTACTAATTACAGTGGCTGGAACGTTATTGTTGACAAACCAATCGTGTAGAATCGTTCGGGTATCGTGAGTGATCGTTCGTGTAACGTGCAAGATCGTTCGTGTATCAGACTCAATCGTGTGCGTTTTTAATCGTGCGAGATCGTGCGTTTAAAATCGTGTAAATTTCGTTTTGTAAGTTTTTATCGGAATGTTATTTGTAAAATAAGCACTTCTCTTGTTTGTTTTCCTAATTTATTAATTAAAATCGAAATAAAATGAAATAGCGCAATTTACATAATAGAATGCAGAACGAACTAATTATCGCCCGTAAACAAGCAATATAGTAAGTCGTACAATATTAAGTTCTCGTCAAATAGCGCGATCAATATTGTGATAAACCATACTTAGATCTTTAACGCCTTTTTGAAAAATCTGATTTTAATTATTATTTACTTCTTATTGTGGTCAAGATAATCTTGAAATCAATTCATCGAAAATAAATATATATCTTTTTTCAAAGAAATAAACATTTCTCAATGCCTACATATTAACTAGTTAGTCGACAAATATACATGGACACGGCATGATTTTCGGGAGTTTTGATTATCTGTGTTTATCTCTTGAGCGTATTTGTAATTAATTTATTTTACATTTCTGCAAATAAAAAAGTTGAATAATTGGCAAGTTTATTAGACATTGAATCATTGGAAACATAAGGATAAAATTTGTAATTATAATTTAAGTCATTCCATGCTGCCATTTTTGTTCAATCGTATCCCCCTTTCTGCATATCATGATATCCAATTTAATCAAATTAAACGACCAACGTACATGTACATCGTCTAATAGAACGAACAAAATCCGTTTTTTTATCGGAGATTTAACTTAGAAATGATTTTTTTTAATCTAAAATATTAAGTCTTGCATATATTTAGTTACAGAAATATCATTTTCCGTTTTTTTCTTCAAAGTCTATGAAATAATACATGTATTGATAATTCTTTGAAATCTTAAATAAGCATTAAGCCGTATTTCCTTTTGAAAATATTGATTCCTAAATATTTTGAACTATTTTGAGTGAAGAATCGTGCGTTTGCGTTAACAATCGTGTAAGATCGTGTAACGTGTAGAATCGTGAACGTGAAAGATCGTTCGTGTAACAGGTATAATCGTGCGTTAATCGTGCAGAATCGTTCGTGTAACGTGATCGTTCGTGTAAGTTGTCAACAATAACGTTCCAGCCACTGTA
>PRKT01000616.1:154564-175879 GCA_003671525.1 Saccostrea glomerata | reverse complement strand
AATCATAGTTACAAATAATAGTTTTAAGAAACAATATCGATGTATATAGTAAGTATTAAATGCATCTCCTGTTTTGCTCATGCACACTTGAGTCATATATTAAACTAATAGGAAAGACAAACATAGTAAAACCACTTTTTAGAAGCATTGAGTTTATATTATTATTCTTGTTTCAAAGAATAGATTTAAGTTATTGAACATAAATGGTCTCTGATTCCTTGGCCGTCTTAGGGCAACAAATGTTTTTCGGCGAAACATTTCAACCTTTTTATGAAAGTTTAACTAATAGGGATAGTTCAGTATGGGGATAAACAGAAAATTTTTAAAAGTAAAAAAAATTATAGCAGTTTCGCTTATTTAGTGTTACTAAACTATCTATGCATAGAATTTGTAAATGTGTTAAAAACAATTTCTTTACCTTGAAATTTTAGCTATAAGAACGTTATTTTTTATTTCCATTGAAGCTTTAACACATATTTAATGGGACATTCCAAAGAAAAGGCGTGAAGATTTAATTGTGGTGTTTGGCGCAAAATTATTAATATTAACCGCCTTTCATTATTCTAAGACAGATGTACTGTTTCAGAAGTATATAAAAGTAGATTTAGAGCTGTGGCCCCAATAGCGTAATAGTAAGCGATTTGGATTTTCATGCTGGCGACCCGGGTTCAATCCCCTTTGTTTACATGAAAGTTTTATCATTTTTTCAGCTCGATTTTGCGGGGTTTTTTTTCAGAATCGGACGGAAGACCTCTCGTTGCTCGCAACGAGATTCTTTTCTAGTTTTCAATATCTTCATAGAAACGGTGCACACAACGTCTTTGTATTTAAAGGTTTCATCAAAGGAGAAATGTATAAGACACTCCAGAAATACTAACGACCCTCAGTTCTTAAAACAATTCTACAGGATTTCAAGGGACATCTTTCAAAGAGAGGCTATTCTGAGGAAGAAATTAACCCAATAGTCGAAGAAACAACACAGAAGGAAAGACAACTCTTTTTAAGAAATAGAGAAAAAACAAAGTCTAGCCATCCACACGTCATGGTTACAAAATTTAACCCTCGCGTCAAAGGATTAAAAAAACGGATTTTAAAGTACTGGAATATTTTGGAAGCAGACCCAACATGCAAAGATCTATTCAAATCGGAACCCATCATTGCGTATAGTAAGCATAAAAACATCGGAGATCTATTGTTAAAATCAAGTTTACAATAAGCATGGAATATCGTTATTGGGGCCCCTGATGAGGCATAATCCGTCGCCGAAACACTCTACTACTCCCATTTAACTATCATTTTAATCATAACAATATCATTCTATTTCATTCAATGTGATTTAGAGTGTCGGGTCGCAATAACTCATTATCTAGTCTGGTTGATTGATGTCGTTTATGGACAACAAGAAATCTAACCATAATAATATTTATGCATTGTACACTACTAAATTATTATTTTCATTTTTTCGCCGAAGAAATGTTGGTGAAAGGTTAACCAATAAAGACTTTTTTGTTCATGTAACTTCGGAAACACTGCATGAAAAAAAAATCTTTACAAAATAAGTAAATGTATTGGAAATGCAAAATTTACAATGCCTTTAATTACATTTAAGCATATTTACTTAAAAAAGAAAAATTTGGTAAATGTTATGTATAATTATATTCACTGCAAAGTATATTTTTTTAATGACCCAATTTACTACACCGTTACAAAATAATTAAATGACGTATTTACTGAAGTAAATGCAACTTTACAGAAATTCAAAGGTTGTATTTGTCAACATATTTACAAAAAATCAAATATTACATTTACTACAGTAAATACATATTTTAAAAACAGTAAAGATCATCTTTAATTTGCAGGTGAAATAAATTTAAGTAAAGATCAAATTTAATTATAATTAAAGGTGTATACATTTAATGCCTTGACTTTATACTACCCATTTCTCATTTTCATTACAATTTTGTTGATCTTTTTTTCAAAAATCATATTTTTAATGATAAGATTGTTTCATATCTGGATTCATGAAGGTTCCTCCTGCGATTTGATGTCAATAAATTACAGAAACTGCAAATTAAAGAAATCATTTTTTCTTATTATAGATGCTGATCAATAATTTGTATTCCATATAAAATCTAAATAAATGCTTATAAGACAAACAAAGCATGAATTTTATTATGTTGAAAAAACATCAAGATATACATGTCAGCATTATTGAATTTTATATAAAATAAGATAAAAGGAATGCTCATTAACACACTTGACATATTCCAATTATTCAATTAACATTTGAACATACCAAAGCTTTTCATACATTTTGATGAATCTATAATGTAAAAGTTAACTAAACAGATATTCAATATTTACAAACAGAAAAAAAAAAACAAATTTAAGAGTCAATGTTAATTAGATCCCAATCATGATCACTGGCTAATTTTGGGGGATCTTGTTGTCTTATTGACCCCCTGCTTCTCTTTGACAGAAGTCTTTTGCTGCGTGGAGGACGATTATCTAAATATTTCTTGTCCAGGCTTTCTTTGATTTTTTAAAGTTCTTCACTTTCCCATGAATATGAATGGAACACAAAACCATCATCTCCCTTCTTGTCACTACTCATGAATTTGAAGGCGTTTGACAACTGGAGGAAAGACTTGACTTTCGCCTTTTTCTCCTGGGACAATCCTGTCTTTTTTACAATGGCTAACACTCTCCTTTTTAATTTCTGTTTAAGAAAATCAAATTTCAAAATTTTAATAAATAAATTTAAATGGTTATATACAGCACTTAAAAGAAATTCTTTTACCTACTGTATTTTTTTATTCTCTCAAGAGACAATTCATAACAATTCTGGATAACTTAATTTTCTTTTTTATCAAGTTTTTAACGTCAAGAAACATTATAACCTAATCAAAACTTGGAATGAATTTTAATTGCCAAGGTGAGCCTTATTGACTAGCAAAATTTGAACGTCATTTGTTGATTAACAAACAAGATACAGAACTTAAAGTTCTTCATAAATTTTTGTTTACATAAAATATCAAATTATAACAAAAACATTCAGCAAATGAATAGTAACTGTCGAATCATATTTGAAATGAACTTTTATTTGAAAATATCTACTTCGAACAAATATACATTAGTTCATTAACCTGTGTAAACAAAAACATGACACAGACCTTGTTTACATAACAAAGGTTTGGAGCTCTTAATCTGTCTTGTATCAGGACAACTGACGTTCAAATTTTTGATGATCATTAGAATGACCATAGTTAAATATTTGTAAAAATGGAAAAATAAATTTTGAAATTTTAGCTGAAACTGTGTCCATGCCCCTTTAAACTATACCCTGGCATGCAGAGGTAAAATTAACTCCTCTTTTCCTAACAAGCTTAGAATAGTACATTCACCTGAGAATTAATAACTGACGTGTATGATCAACCCTTCATAAAATTCCAAAAGGTTTACCTATTTTTTTCTTTCATAAGTTGCCTGTCTTTTTTTATGTAAGTCTGTTTTGTCTTTTTCTGCCTGTTATCTGCTTCCTTTTGCGACGTAAAATATATTTTTATCGCAGCTGAAAAATAAAATTGAGTATTAAAGAGAAGCTTCACAGTTGATATTAAATATTGTTCAATGTTATTAAATACATATGTACATGCAGCCTCCGATTTCAATGAACTTAAAATTGCATTCCATTTTATTATGGAAAGCTCAAATTAAAACAAATGAATGTAGCTTTAGAATTTGCATTTCCTTTTAAAATGCATACAGAACTGAGAAGATATTCCACCTCAGATAAATATAAAATGCAATGCATTAGGCCAACTTATAAAAAATAATTGTTTGCTCTCTCCCAACACGGTTTGAAAATATTAAGTTGATAATATAAAAAAATCAGAAAATTTTAGTTTCACTGCTGAATTTTTATATTATATTTTTTAGAGTAAATATAAAAAAATAATTGCTCCTTGAAGTTTCAAAAAAGTAGAGTCTGGCCATTGTTAGCCAGACGAAAGAGGGCAACCAAATTTTAAAGATGGCCTTAATCACAGAAATCTTCCTTTAATTGCAAAAATATGTAAGAATTCTTATTAAGGTACCATTTATAACATCAGTTGACGCTTTCATCTGGAGCGATTCCTTGCACACTTTTCCTAATAAAATCTGTCATTTCAGAGTTTTCTTCATCCATAAATCTGCAAAATGTTTATATTATTTAGACATTTATTAGTGACACATTTCAAGAGTTAATTCGAATTATAATAGAATACAGAAAGAAGTAGGCTTCTACGATTGAACACAAGGAATGGTGATTGTGATTCTATATGGACAGGAATATATGCAAAGATACCTTTTATTGCAGTTCCATTTCAAATTTGTCTGTTGGTCATTTAAATATGAGTCCTTCACTGCACTCTAAAAAGAAAACGATTATGGTATATTAATATACATTCTAAGAGTGCAAGGGGTGCAATACAGTATGATCACAATACAAATTGTGCATTGATGAATGATTTACATGTAAATATTTTATTGGATTTGTTGAAGAATTTTTGACTCCATGTACAAGTTAGTGGTTTTTTTTTCAAATAAATAAGAGATGAAAGGGATAAAAAAAACAGTTAAAAAAGGATTGTGAACATCATTAATGTTGAAAAGCACTGTTTAATTTACTGCAGAAATATTTGATTCTGTTTTATTGAATCGATACATGTATAACAGAATCTTAACTATTTAAGTTACATATTTTCTCATTTGAAAAACTGTCCATTCTTTTACCAACAGAAAAAAAAAACATATATAATAAAATTAAAATAGCATTTTTTCTACTCAACTTTCACAAAAATCACACATGTAGATTATATATGTAGATGATAACATTCTGTTTTAGAAATTCTTTTGAATCTGTATCACATTATTATTTGGAAAATAGTTTAGAATATATATATTCAGAATTCCTCACCCTTATTCTTGCCGGAACATGTACAGGTTCATTAGTTTCTTGCTTTTTCTTTTCGATCTCTGCTTTAACTTCTCGGACTACTAGGCCGATGTGTACCGAGGCATCGGTCACATTTGACGGCCGGTAGCCGTAGACCGGTGGTAATCGGTGGTAATCCGTGGTGTTAACGATGCCCCAACATCGGTCCACATCGGCCTAGTAGTCCTAAAAAAATCAGTCACATTATCCAGCGATGGGTATACGATGAGCTACCAATGCGTTTTATGATAAAAATGGCGTGGTTGCCGGCCGGACTTACAAAGGCCCAGCGATGCATTGCTAATCATAAAACGATGTTCCAGGATAATCGGCCGATGTATATTACTTCGCTCATACGTTGGTGAACATCGTTTGAACATCTGTCGACAATGGGCCAATGTTTGGTCGAACATCGACCAATGATCTGTCGTTATCTGTTAAACACCAATCAACCCCCGATGACCTCAGATTCAACATGTATTGGACGATGCTCGGCCATACATCGGCTGATGCGTGAAAGATGTGTTAATGATGGGTTGCCGATGTGGAGCTATGAGGGGCATCGTTGAAGACATCGCTGATTTTTAACTACGAATTATTTCCTACCGATGACCCCACCGATTCGAAAAATGGCCTTAGTCTCCGTCGGATCACTAATGGTGTCCGGGCGGCAACCACGCCATTTTCATCAAAAAACGCATCGATTTCTTATCGTATACCCCATCGCTGGATAATGTGTCTGATACTTTACATTAAGGATTACCACCGATTACCACCGGTCTACGGCTACTGGCCGGGAAATGTGACCTAGGCATTAGTCGATCGTCCGTCGTTCGCTAATAATGGTGTCCAAAATATCGGTCAACGGTTAAATTCAAACTGTAAACTGTAAACCTTGGCCCATTGTCGACAGATGTTCGAACGATGTTCACCAACGTATGAGCGAAGTAATATACATCGGCCGATTATCCTGGAACATCGTTTTATGATTAGCAATGCATCGCTGGGCATTTGTAAGTCCGGCCGGCAACCACGCCATGTTTATCATAAAACGCATTGGTTGCCCATCGTATATCCATCGCTGGAAAATGTGACTGATTCTTTAAGGACTACAAGGCCGATGTGGACCGATGATGGGGCATCGTTAACACCACGGATTACCACCGATTACCACCGGTCTACGGATGATCGGGCGACGATTTGTCGACATGTGGATATTTCACGTATAGTAAGGATACATAACACAAAAGAAATTGATGCATGGATTGATATGTATTTTTTGAATGGAAATAACATAAACAATTAATCCGTAAGATATAAATGAATCTTAAATATTCTTTGCTGCTTCGATATGCGCTAATTTTTGTTTTTATGCAATCCTATACAAAACTTTGCACACATTTTCAACATTGAGTCACAATCTTAAAAAATTCTGCCACTTTGCCTTGAAATCATCAATCACGTCACCGATCTGAATGTAGATCTATAAAAAAAATATTGCTGATTTCTAAAGAAAACCTAGGCATTTCGCATCCAACTTTGAACTCGAACAGGATACTAGTGTATGAAATTAATGAAAACTGAAAGGGGAAAAAAGTAAATTACATGTTGAGCAGCTTATCAACGCATCCGGCTTTTAAATTATTAAATATCTCCATGGTCAAATCTGTATTACATCCTGTATATATCTAGCCGAGACTACCAATAATTAATTTCAAAGATAATGAAACTGTTGTACATAAAATATTTAAAATAATTCAAGGAGAGCGGACTCTGTGTGAACAGATTGATAGAGTGAACAAACCCAATACCTTACATGTACCTGGCCCTGGGCCTAAAATTGTTCGAGGTTTGATATGGGTTGATACGACCGTGTTGTGACATAAATTTTGACACATATTCTTTTGATTTGAAATTTGAAAATACTTATATATAATCATGAATATCGTTCCGAATCATTCCAAATATGTGCACTTTTGATAATTGAGCATCTACGAGCTTGAGTTTCTGTTTTGCATCAATTCGTTTATATTCAATTAATTTATTAAATGTGTCATAAAAAAATATAAGAATTAGAAAGTTTTACAACAATGTGTTTGGGATATTTTATGTTATTAGCAGCTGACAATTAGAAAGGTCCAAGGTGAAAGTGGGTATCCTTCCTTCTCTCTTGGTTTATTGGTTTTGAAGAATAAGTCAAGGAAGGGGTAATTGAATAAAGTAATTGTAATTGAGAGTAATTAATTACATTTTTCTAAGTAATTGGATTTAATTTGTATTTTAGCGCAAGCTTCAATTACAAGTAATTGCAATTGGATGTTTTTCAATACATTTCAAAAAAGTCATGTATTTTCAATTACTTTTCAATACCAGTATACGAACTGTGTATCAGTATAAGACAATTTTTTTATAAACTTTCATTTTGAAAAAAAGTAATTGAAATGTAATTATAACATTTCAATTACTTTTTTTCAAAATGAAAGTTTATAAAAAATTGTCTTATACTGATACACAGTTCGTATACTGGTGTAGCATGGGCTTGTATTTGTTCAACAATTAAATGTCTCATAATGTTTAATTTGTTTATACAGCGTGTCACATTGCTGAGAGCATTATGTTTAATTTTGTCCAGGTGTGAACCCTGAGGCTCGCATACCCAAGTACAAAAACACTGAATGAAATACATGTATTGGGGCAGTTTATATACCACTCATAGATTCAAGAGTTCATGATATTTACAATTAAGATTTGTTTGCGACGCTTGACGAATATATTGCAAAATATACAGAAAATGACAATGTCATAATTATTGGCGATTTCAATGCAAGAACTGGTTCATTATTAGATTATATTGAAAGCGATACCCTACACTCCGAAATTAATGATCACATCTCAGAAGTGATGACTTATATACGTAAATCATCAAATATTCGCATAGTTAACGGACGACATATGTCCGATTCAAACGGTAACTACACCTATTGTGGTCCAAATGTGCGATCTGTCGTTGATCTAGTTTTAACAAATTCATTCAATAATATATCGAATTTTAAGGTTTGTAACCGAATTCTCAGATCATACACCAATCAATTTTTCATTTTCATGTATTTTAGGGTATCAATTGAGACAAACAATTTTAGTACTTCGAACCCTCCAACTGCCCAAAATTCTACCTCAGTGAGATGGCAAGAACAATCCCAAATTCAAATGAGACGAGATCTTATAAACAACTTAGACGCTCTTTATTTTTGTGTCGAAGATGACTTCGATGTCAACCAAATTGTCGATTACTTTAGTGAAAAATTAAGCAGTGTATTAGGGAAGTATTGCACAAAGAATAGCAATCACGCGGGTCAAAAATAAGAAATGCAGAGGATAGACCATGCATGCACTGGATGCATATGGTTTAATCACAAATGCAAAGTCTTATACGATCAATATTTATATGCTTTAGAAAAATATAACTTTCATAGTAAAAAAATTACAATAAACTAACTAAAACAACAAGAGAATACAAAAACTTCATAAGAAACTTAAAAATCAATACAAAAGGCAAAAAGGTGATATGGTGTAACAGCTGAAGAGAAATAACCCTAAAGAATTTTTAAAACATTTTAGCAAACGAAAGATATCAAACCCAAAAGTTAGCACATCAGAATTTTTTGAACACTTTTGGAACCTTGCTAATAATTCAGCGACTACGTACATTTCAAGTGCAAATTATATGGACATTGATCGATAGCCCTGTATTTGAGCTCTTGGATACTGAAATACGCAGACTTAAAACAAACAAAAGCGCGGAAATGATAATTTAATCAATGAATAGTTTTCCGAGTTCAGTGACACAATTCTCCCTATTTTAAGGACACATTTTAACATAATGTTTAATTCCGGTATATTTCCTACTTCGTGATTGAAAGCAAATATTATTCCAATATATAAAAAATGAAAAACTGAAGACCCCTGAAACTACAGAGGCATCAGCATCACAAGCAGTCTGGGAAAACTTTTTACTTCAATCCTTAACGGAGGAAAACTGAAATGGAACATCTCAGAAAATATTATAACTGATGCACAATTTGGATATCAGGCTGGCCGATCAACTACTGACGCGATATTTGCGCTTCAAAGTTTAATATCACAAAAGTTGAATAATATACAACGTTTATATTGCTGTTTCATTGACTATAAAAAGAATTTGATACATTCAACCAGGAAAAATTATGGTATAAATTGCTCATATTGGGAATTATTGGAAAATTCCTTCGAATCATCCGTTCGCTTTATGTTGATGTATGCTCCTGTGTCAAAAAAGCTGAAATGATATCCGAATAATTCCCTGTAAATACCGTGTTGCTTCAGGGGGAAGTATTATGACCGATACTATTCAATATGTACATTAACGACTTGGAAATTCATGTCATAAACGATAAATGCCCATCCGTTGATTTAAGTGAATTAAATCTTTTTGTTTTAATGTTCGCAGATGAAACAGTTATATTTGCTTACTCGTCTGAAGAGTTACAGAACTTGTTTGATGCTTTACAGGGATATGTATCGTCGTGGAATTTGATCGTTAACACCGCAAAAATCAAAATTTTAGTATTCAGGAAAGGAGAGTGCGTTAATTTTTCATGGACGTATAATAATGAAGTTTTAGAAATTGTCAACTCTTTTAATTACCTTGGATTATGTTTAAGCTCATCGGTAAATTTAATGTTACGCAAAAGAAATAAGCTGAACAAGGTCAGAAAGCTCTATTTGGTGTAAACCGTAATGTTCAGAAAGAGGTAGATTCACTCACTCCATAAAATGGCCCTGTCAATATACTAATTAACCGACCAAGTCCTTACGTCCTATTTCGATCATCAACATAAAGTAGAGACTTAGTGCTTTCATTTCCTATAAAAAAAATTTCCTCTGAGAGTTCAAGTTTGGAAACTCAGGCTTTGTAAAACTGCAATGTTCTTGATTTTTGAAGAAAATAGGTGAAATTGAGCATATTCAACTTTTAATAAAAATATGAGCCCACACTGCGATCCAAAAATTCTTTCATGGATTAGAATCTTCTAAAACAGTTCTTTCATTATATAACTCAAAATTTTATATCAGAGGTTTGGGGCTATGTAAAATATTAAAAAACAACTTAATTTTTCGGTCATTTTTAACGAAGTTTTCAAGATTTGAGAAAAATGACGAAATTCATGACGTCATGATACATAGACAAGAGAAAAAATTACATCATTTTCATTTGATATGAAGTCACACATTGTCTTTAAAAAATTCTTATTATTTAATTATTTTATTTATGATTTCTCAATTTACGTGTTACATTAAATTATTCAAAATTTACATCAAAATTATTGATCTTCTTAGTCTTCTTGGGCATGAAAAAAATGCGTGTATATAAAAATTTTCCTTCTGGATGCACAGATTGAAGTCATTCCGCCCTAATGGTATTAACAAACTGCAATGAATTCACCAGAATGAACGTGAATTAGACCCACTTCCTGATGATACTTAACAAGATTTATTAATTCTTTCAACTTAGTGTAACTCTACAGTTAGTTTGCTTTACCATCTTTCGAACAACCCACATAACTATGCATTGCTAACGCCTTTATTAATTTTTTTCCCCCAATAATTAGTCCTAAAACATTTCAAAATTTATAATAGATTATAATTCATATGTTAAAATATCCCGTCTATATTATATTTCTCTGATTATTCTTTTTCAAGTATAGTAACGCATTTTGATAGAATGAAACAATGTACGATTTACTAAATGTCGTGATTAATAAGCGTAATTAATTCGTTCAATTATGTAAATCGCACTTCACCTGAGTATACCCCGATAAACGAAACGTACTTTATAGCGGTTCGGATTTCTTTCTTTATTTAATAGTAATTATATTAATTTCCAATTCAACTTTAGATGATAAAATTTTACAATAATTGTCGAAGATCAACTATATTTCTTTTCTCCGCTTTTTGTCAGTAAAAATTGTAATATCAATTGATTTCCATTTTTATGCATTGACTGATGTATTTACCCAATTTATTTAATTAATTGCTTTAATAAAAAAGAAATTAAACATTATATAAATATAAAATACAACCCGGAGAATTAAAATAGATAATTATTTAATAATATTTTAAATATCACAATAGATTAACACAGCACATTCACACGTTTTACTTGTATGTACAGTGGTTAAATTTATGTCGAATTAAATCAATACGTTCGATCTTATATTCCAATCGACAGATCAATATGCTATTTTGATTGGTTGATGCGCTGATTGGTTAATCGCTAATCCTGATTGACAGCTCTGTAAAAGAAATACACAACCCGCGTTCGCTCTCTGGGACCGCTACTGAATTTGGGGTTAGCTCTCTGGGTCCGCTTCGGGTCCGCTACGGGTTCGCTTTGGGTGCGCTCCGGGTTCGCTCGGGGTCAGCCCTAGCGGACCCCGAGCGAACCCGGAGCGGACCCAGAGAGCGAACCCGGGGTCCGCTCCGGGTTCGCTTCCTGTTAGGTTGTGTCCGGTCGGTACTGTAGTTCTTATTTTCAGAAATTCACAGGCTAAAAATGGACCAATGAGAACTTTCTTCTTTCAATTTAAGGAAGAAACCCACTGTCAGCTCTTTGTTACATATGTTGGCAGCGTGATATCGTATGATAGTGAAAACTGGGGTTTTCATAAATCTCCAGAAATTGAAAGACTGCCTTTATCCTTTTGTAAAATTACCCTTGGTGTTAAGCGCAATGCATGCACTTATAAGATTTATAAAGAATTTGGACGATATCCACTTATTATTCAAAGAAAATTAAGAATCATTTAGTTCTGGTGAAAACTATTAAAACAGAAAACTGCAATTTGAAATCTTCATATGAGTACCTGCGACATGATGCATAGAATGGGTCGGGAACAAGCACAAGTATAAACTGGGCTTTTGACGTACAGCTTGAATTATTTAGGTTGGGTCTGGGATAATTTTGGATGAATCAACAAGTAATAAACTTTGCTAATATCATGCATATACATAAAACCGAATACTAGATATGCATCCTCAAAGTGCAATGCATTTATGAATAATTTGTCAAAATGTTTTGTTTTTATATAAGCACATTGTCCAATCTGATTTCTGTATAATGTAACCTTACTTAACAAAAACCTTTACAAAGTAATTTTAAAAAAAGCATATTTCCCGCATCAGACTTTGATTGCACTATCTAAACATAGAATGCTGAAGGTACCAAGGCAAGAGCAGAAAGAAAGAATATGCGATATTTGCGATAGTCATCAAATAGAAGATGAATTTCATTTTATTCTCCAATGCCCTAGATATCTAAATATAAAAAAGAAATATATAAATCAATGAATATTATTACAAATCACCAAATACTTTTAAATTAATCCAATTATTAGGCACAAACCGCATATCTACTTAGATTGGTTTAGGAAAATATATTCAACATGCTCTAATATTACGTAACGAATATTAAGCAGGTTGACTTACAAATAATTTTTCTATCATTTTGTCTGTATATCAAAGCAACATTGTTGTATATTGTACTATAACTTTGAATAATTCTGTTCTGCTAATTCCAAAATCATTATATATTTGTATTCTATAAATGGATGGAACTGTGGGACTGAGGAGTAGGAACACTTGACCTGGGGTTTCACCCCCCAGTTTAGACTCATTGAGAGTCAATTGTATTATATGTCATAATTGTCATTTTGTAAACTGATCGGTTGTATTGCCCAAAGTTATATCCTAAATAAACTTATGTATTTGTTCTCAAGAATTAGAAAAAATAAACTCAGATAATTGAAATGTATTTAATTACATTTGTCGAAGTAATTGAAAATAATTTTAAATTACATTTGAAAAAAAAATCAATGTTATTGCAATTGTAATGGCAAGTAATTGACAAAATTAACAATGTATTTGAAAGTAATTAATTACATTTTAAAGTAATTAACCCCGAGCCTGGAATAAGTTATATTCTTTGCCAACCTTACTTCCTTTATTAAAAACGAACTGCTGCTAAATTCAAGTGCAAGATGTCATCTAAAGTAGATACATAGACTTCAAATGTTTTCCAAAATAAATATAGAATTTCTTGGGTTTTTTTAAAATGCCTATTGGTATGCTCCTGATTTAATTATCCTGAGCTAATTTATAATACCAGTATTTGTAATGTTGGCGATACATATGTCATGAAACTATTTGCGTTTTTAATCGTCAAACATTTAATTTCAATTCATTTATTTGACCTTTCTGCTGGTAGTTCTATCCGTTGTAGGCTGTTTCACGAGTAATCTCCCTTTAGTGACCATGGCGACGAGGTGTTGGGATCGAGTTGTAAACAGGAATTCACACAAAGAAATACAAAAAGAGTATACATTATTTAAAAAAACATATTATAAATATAATGAATCTAATTTTAATCAGCTATGTCAAGAAAAAGTCTTGGGTCAGAACCACGGTACGGGTACAAAGAAGTTGACAATACTATATGCTGCAATATTTTGTAAAGCACAGGGTTTTCGTTTAAGTTTCCTTTTTTCTACCACAACACAAAATCCAATATATTTCAAACTAGACAATTTATTTTGATACATTTTTTTAAAGTAGAAAGCACAAAAAAATTATCATTTTTGATATTATCATGAGATATTCCCGAAAATTCGCTGTGGTGGTCGGTTTTGAGAAGTTTGATATGGAAAGAAAAGTTAAGTTTTCGATGTGGCCACACGTTACAAACAAAATAAAAATATGCCCTATGTATTTACTTTTTATCCTCTTTTTAATGACATAAATTTTATTTTGTTTGTAGGATGTGGCCAAAGTCAAATTATGAGTTAAAGATGTAATAAATGGTTGATTTTGCTAAAAATCAGCAAAGTGCACGTGTTTAGACATTTACTGTACAATTATGAGGTCATCAAATGAAAACTGTGACGTGAACCTTTTCAGTGCAAGACTACTAGAAACTATATTCATTATTATTTTTCTGTTTTACTTCAGTTAAAATTTCCTTAAAAAATATAGACCGATTTTATACCTTCGTCGCTTTGCTTTTTTATACAGCTGGTACGAAAGCCCAGAAGGCTCATTCCAGATTCAAGTTTCGAAATACGAAATTCGAGATTCGAAATTTTAGATTCGAAATTCGAGATTCGAAATTCGAGATTCGAAATTCAAGATCCAAACTAACCAATCAAAAGCGGGCTCAACATTTGATTACGCCCCTTTGTTTTGTTTTTACTATCAAGAAATCGTTGAATATATTTATAACAAATGGGTCATTTGCTAAAATGACAATGCAAGAAAAATGTTTTTTATATTAAAACGAAATAAAAATAAAATTTGGATAACATTTTGAAAAATACATATATAATTTTATTTTTCTCATTAAACAAAATAGTAAATACGTATTATATGGAACATTATATGGTCTTATCGTTTACTTGCGGAACGAGTAGGTCGACTTTATTTTTTTTATCGGATCATTGCTGAGGGAGAATATTATATTTTATTATAATTAGATATGGAATACTAGTATTATGAATCGTCTCTACACTGCACAGTAATTTAAGGGTATATATTTCATTACATTTATAAAGGGTACATTTGTGCAGTGAGAATTGGCTGCTCAATCGAACTGTAGCGGTGTAAGGTTTCACGGTATATTTTAGTCTTAGGTCATAACAGTATGGTCAGAGACTAAAATTAAAAACCATAACGCTATAGATCTGCATCTACAGTACCGACCAGACCCAACCTGACACCCAAGCAGTCCCAGAAAGCAGTCCCCGGGACTGCTTTGGGACCGCTCTGGGACTGCTCCGGGACTGCTGTGGGACTGCTCTGGGACCGCTGTGGGACTGCCCTGAGACTGCTCTAAAAAGCAGACCCAGCAGTCCCAGCTGTCCCTGGGACTGCTTTGTTCACTCATGTGTGAAAAAAGTTCTGAGTGACATGATAGCTCCGCCCCCTTGTGTCTTCTGAATTTGCAGGCTCCCAGTTGTTTTGTTTACATGCAGCAGAGAGGAGTTTAAACTATTAAAAAAGCAAGGATTTCTTACAATATTTTGATAAGTAGAGATTATTATAGTTAATTAATATTTTCAGAGACTGTTTATTTACACAAATGTAGTTTGAATATTTTTTTAATAAAGTTATTAAATAGGGAAGTCAGGAGTAAATTTTTATCCCTAAAAATAAACTACAAGTTTATAAGAAAAAAAATCTTCATGTAGGCCTATTTTATTATTTAATGTAAAATAATGTGCACTCAAAATTTGCATTGGCACTATTTAAAAATAATCATCATTGAGTTAGAAATAAGATTTTTAATTGAAAAGCTTCATGTTTTAAGAGTACCATGCTGAAAAAGTATTCCATGCAACCTTAAAATAAAGCCTAACAATTTATTAAATGACCATGAAATAAAATTATATGTATGCTACTATTCTTCCATAGCTTAAACAATGTGAATAATCATTGGGGAATTTATCAATGAATTACAGGTAATTTTTAATTTATAAACAAGTTATTAAAAGAGTACATTTTTATAAATAAAGAGTTGAAAATACCGGGAATTGTGATTTATTTCTTTTTCCTTTAACTTGTGTTTACATGTACCTGGCCGATTAATGTTTATTAAATGGTATCAACACCCGCGGTTTCAATCGCCTTAGGGCAGAAAATCAGTGCATGTTATTTGGGTATACGTATCAGCGTTTCACATCATTGAACATGCTGGTCAACAATGACCCTAATTTCAATCTGCCGGCATGTAATGCAAAAATAAAATTGATAAATGAACTGTGTATGAATTTCTTTCAGGATTAATTAATTTTGAACATAATCTGAGGGTTCCATTCTGGTGATTTACAAATGCACATTCTAACATTTACAAATAAAACACTTCAAACTGAGTATTATAGAGATGGAGAAATTAACAATAATTAAATTGACATGTCAGTAAAAGTAATCATGACTGAAAAATAATACTTGGCAAATTTAACAAAGAATTTTCTAAAAGCCCCAAAAATTCCTTTTGAGTATCTCGATAGTATGGAAATTGGCCATATAATGATGAGATCTATTTAAAACTTATTCTTACTGGTGGAAAATAATTAATTCACGTTTAATTTTCTGTATAAAAATAAATATGGGAAACAGTATAAATCACAGAAAATAAAGAAATTGAATTATTAATACACCCGATAATTGTGATTAAATGTTCATGTTCAGTTAAATTCATACATGTACGTGTGAAAGCCTTCTTCCTTCAATAAATATTAATGCAATTTTTTTTCTATGCGTGCACTGTTCATAAATGACCTTCGCATACATGTAAGGATTCCTGGCTACCCAGAATCATTTTCTACTGCCTTTTATAGTTCCATTGTTTATTGCAAATCTCATTTCTGAGTTAGCCCTGCCCATTAAATTAATAAACCCCGCCCACTGGGACTGCTGGGACTGCTTTCTGAGACTGCTGGGACTGCTCTCTGGGACCGCTGGGACTGCTGGGACCACTCTGGGACTGCTTTGGGACTGCTCTGGGACCGCTGTGGGACTGCTCTGGGACTGCTGTGGGACTGCTTTAGCAGTCCCAGAAAGCAGTCCCCGGGACTGCTGTGGGACTGCTTAGTGTCAGGTTGGGTCTGGTCGGTACTGTAATTTAGACTCATCTACTTTTGATATGAGATAAAATAAATGCCGCATTTATTATAATTCATATTGCCAATCTGTATTATAAATATAATTTTTAATTAATTCAAGAAATCAAAGCCTTAAATGAATGAAGATAATTAAATGCTTAATTTTTATGTATTTCCTCTATCAGGAAAATGAACGCAGTTTTTGTTTTTCAATACTACGTCGCCTTTCAAGTTTTACAAAGTAAACATTTTCAGCGTGGTTGGAAAAATAAACAGGTGGGGTGGGGTTATTATTAATCTTTAGACACTTGGCATTTATTTATAGCTTTATTTATATGTTATCAACCCCGGAAACAAAGTAGACAATACAAAAATATACATACTCTTGATATATTTATCCTATTTAATATTTAAGAAGCCATTATGTAAATTGAAGTATATCTTGTTGATCAAAAATCCAATGATAATTTAAATTTCCTTCTAATATATATAATACTGTTTGTTGCATTGCAATTTAATCAAATGACTCATTTGTTATAAATATATTTAACGATTTCTTGATAGTAAAATCATAATGAAGGGGAGTAATCAAATGTTAAACGCTCTTTTGATGGGTTAATCTGGATCTTGAATCTCGAAACTCGAATTTCGAATATCGTATTTTGAATCTCAAATTTCGTATTTCGAACCTCGAATCTCGAATGAGCCTTCTGAGCTTTCGTAAGCTGGCGATCCAATAAGACTTCGATATATCCATGAGTTCGCTATATCCGTATTCGTACTAAACGAGTTTTGCTGTATTTATATATTTACACGTAGCCTTAACGGGTTATTAGAATACATGCATTTTTTATTGAACGACCGGTCACAGTAGACTAGTGGTAGAGCGTTTGCTTTGTGATCGGGAGTTCCATGTTCGATTCTCGTTCGTAGCGCCGCGTCAAACCTAAGACTTTAACATATAGGTAGTTAATATAAGACCGCCCTGACAGCTCGTTAGCCCTAAGAGCCGAGTAAAGGTCTAAATTTAAAGCCCTTCACCGTCATACGATGACGTCTCCATATGAGTGAAAAATTCTCGAGAAGGACGTTAAACAACATACAATAATTTAATTAATCAATCATCTTTAATGAACAATTTTTCATGCAATGTTCTTGAATCTGTAGGGATTTAGCTTCAAAAACTTTTTTTCTCATTCTAACGCAACCTTAAAGTCACAGAGACCTTGATTAATCGACCAAGTTTGATTTTTTAGTTTGAAAATATTTTCAGGTACTTGTCGCATTAAGCCATCATTTTTTTTGGCCAAAACAACCTTCATTGAGTTACACCTTTTGTACCTATTCGGAATGTATCAAATGACAAAGTTTTAAAAATCTATTTAAGCTTCACAGTGCTTATATTTAGATTCTGAGATGTACACAATAAAATCTAACTGACAAACAGACAGATGGATTAAAAGTATGCAAACTAAACAAGAACTGCCGTACATCTCTTCAGCAACCTTTGCCTTGGTGTTCCTCATTTAAGAGATTTTCTCCCTTTTTCTAAAAAAAAAAATCTGACCGTAATCTTGTTGCTCCATCCGACGCCATATCGTCTCGTCTTATCCAAAACGCTTTCACCGCAATATGGAATGCTTTATATCAATATGATAGCTCTGATGTTGCATACTTTTTTTAGAAGCAACGACTTCTTTAATATTATTTTCTGTATCCTCGCAACTATCAGTCAAATGTGTTCATCGATTTACCTAAATCCTTTCCCAAGAGTCCATTATTAGAAAACAAAAATACAATTGCATATTGAAAATGTTTTATTAATAATATTTGATTTTAACCTAGCTGCCTTGATTCGAACAAACAAAATCTGGTCTACTTAAGGATGCTAACATAATTTATGACTAACTACTAGTATTACATTATTCTTCAGCAATGAATTTTCCCTGCATACCGTATAATTGTTACAGTAATATGTTGAATCCAATAATTTTGAAATAATTAGCGACGGGGTAGGTACCCCTTAAACTACATGTAGCTAAATATAAACATTTAAGGGAAAAAGTTATCTCTAATATTGCTAATACTCAACTATAAAATATTAATAAACACCATGCCATAAAATGTCATACTGTACTCAAATAAATAAAAAAACCGTTTATACTGAAATGAAACTAAAAAAATTATAATTTAAAATTTGGAAAAAGACAATTATTTTAGCCGATTATTTCACATAATCTAGCATAGTTTAGCATTGTGTTATTATTTGTATGAAAGCTTCTTTATATGTTAGTATCATTACAATACAATCTCTATACATCTCAGGAGGATATTTTAAAAGACTGTTCTACATGTAAGCATGGGTGTTACAGGCGTTATTTAAAAAATAAAGTGCATTTTAAAAAAAAAATTGTGAAGTATTATATCCTGCATCAAGATAATTTTTTTTCATTGTAAAACAACTTTTGAGAATGATAAAATACAATAATGTAATTTTTTCATGGTCATTAAATTTCCCTTACTGTGTTTTTCGGGAAGTTCAATAAATTTGACTGTATATTTGCCATTATTCGAGGGTTGTTAGTAAAGTTCGCGGACACCTTTTATTGTGAGCACACTATTTCCATCCAACAGTTAAATATATCCAGATAAAAATATTACCCATTTTCAATAAAAATCCAACAAATAAGTGTTTTCTTGTGCTCCTTAAAATATGACTTTGATAAAACATGCCTCACGAAGCATGCTACTTTTCCGCACATTTATATTGCAAGGACTTTTTATTGAAATTTAAAATTACACAGTTGTAGATCAGAAAAATTAAAGATATTTGACCTGTTGGTACATGAAACGTCACTTGGTGAAATTTGAAGTGAAATTGAAGGATATTTGACTCTTTTATAGCCATTTATAAATAATCATTTAAACAAAGCCAAGACTGGGAACGTAATTGAATGCCATGGAGCACCGTGCTACTAGAATATTATATGTGCAGGCAGAGAATTATCATGTCTTTAAAAAGACAAATTAAAATACTTCTAGATGCTGCTGGGAATTGCCTACACGAACAAAGAAAAAAAGTTCAAAGGGTAGTAGCTGTAAAAGAATGAGCGAATTATCATTTTTAATAATCATAACTTCTGCGGTACCACAATACCCAGTTATCCCATGGATTTTGTACGGTTTCCATAACTGATCGCTTTACTGTGTACTGTGATGTAGATATTCATTTTTAAAAAATCTCACTAATATCCTATAAAGCACAAAAGACAGTTTAGAAGAAAATTACATCTCTTGATAAAAATTTTATAGATATTCAATCTTAATAGAAAAAGGATAAGAAAAGTCTAAAGAAATGATAGATTTTTAGAACTGTGGAAAGTCAAAAGATAGGAATTTAATCAGACAAAGGTCATATTTCACAGTTCACAATTTATTTTCCGTAAATCAATATGACCTTGAACTTTTTAACAACCCTGTTAAATCAAAAATTATCTTCAGATCACATCATGTTAAGCTAGATCGCTGTCTACCTTATTTAAGAGGTAAAGCATTGATAATCAGTACAATGTGTTTATCATGATAATGTTAAGGTAGATCGCGGGTTTACTGTCTGTCTGAAAACATGGGCTAAAAATTTGTCATCTAACTCTTCTTGTTTTGAAGTTTTCTTTCTGAAATTTTTTTTGAGATTCGTCTAGATTGTAATCCTAATTCAAATGCGCTAGTGTTGATGAGAACAGATGACGCTTTTCCAATGAAATATATAGTAAAATGTCCCTTTTCTGTCGGTATACGCATTTCAAAAACGTAATCATAAAATTAAAACGAAGCAGACGAATTTTATATTACTCGATACAATAAATGTGAAGTAAATATAGAATCGATTTATTAAAAAAATATTAGTATGTGTTCTCGCTCAATTTCTTGCAAAAAAACTTTAAAGTTTTACAATTTTTCATCGGAAGTGTTATATTTTCATCACGAGGTTATATTACGTTGGTGCGACGTAATTATTTTCGCATGCGCATGTTTCGAAAAAAATGGAATTAATAATCAACAATTCACTCAAAATAAAGCATGCAATCCTTGAAGTCAATTTCCCGATATATTTCAATGTCATGTGTTCTCTTTTTTTTCTTGCAATTAACGTACAAGGGTATAGGGGTGCAGAAAAAATATAACAAATGTACATGGGTGTAAGGAACAAAAACATCTTACCGGATTTGAGAACATTTTCAAACATACATAATTTTTGCATCATTTTCATCTATTAATAAAATGTACCCGATTTTAAATCGGAAAATTACAGTTGAATTAAAAGTAGCTTAAAAAACGCCTCCCCCTCCTTTTTATGCTTTTCAAGGAATTTGTTGTTGTTGAAAGTACCCCCAACTGAAAATATATACGAGAAGCTGTGCCCCGAACTGAAATTGCTTCCTAAGGACTTGCAGTTCTTGCCTTGAAACCCCCACCCCCCTCACACAACACCACTTCAGTTGTAAGCCGATTCGCTATTAATTGTCATTAATAAAAGGGTCTGAGTTATAGATGACAGTTTATAGGATGTACATATTTTATTTGGTGATGTTACCTAAATCATTTAAGTCTCTCCTGTTGATAATTATTTAATTTAACCCCCCCCCC
>PRKT01000616.1:64151-146651 GCA_003671525.1 Saccostrea glomerata | reverse complement strand
AGGGGGGGGTTAAATTAAATTACTAGTACAGTCTTTCATTTATTGTTGTAACTTTCAATCTAATGTAAGTTTAAATAAATGCTTAATTTTCTATTCCTTTTTAAATCATTTGTTAAATGTGTGCGAAGATACACTCCTTAAAAATGTATTGGAATTTTCTTTCCGCCTTTCAATTGTGATCAAGGTCATTCACAACAGCGATCACGGGCTCCGAGTGCATGGCAACAGAAAACCTGTTTTGCTATTAATGTACTTTTTATGTTCACGGCTTAATGACACCTGAAAATTACGACTTGGTTTTATTTTTTTTTAAATAAATGTTTCTATAAATATCTAATAAGTACAACGTCATTTTATGTCAGCGGATTTCACCTTTTATTTGTAAATCCGAATTTCTAGCCGTAAACAGTAAATAAACAGAACTGATTTGGCAGTCTTTTAATGAATATCATGTAAGAAAAGCTTAAAATTGTATAATATTTGTTTTATAAATCACGTACTTCTTATTTCATCTAAGATATTTCAGTTTTCTTGTAGCAACCTGAATGCCGGTGTAAAGATCGATCTACATTGTATTTACAATGTTTAGTCAAATGCTGCGACCATTAATTAATGTACACATATATACATACATCTAGTCGGGTTTTGAAATGAAGGAATTTACAGTATGATGACTGATGTTATTTGATAAGCTTCATGTAATAATAGACAGAGAATAAAAATTGATTAAGACATCACATTTATCCCCCCCTTTCCGGTTTCCCTCCTATATATAATGCTTACGTAAACTAAAAAAAATATTTTAAAAGAGTATATAGGCAAATTTTATTACTAAATCAAACTCAAGAAAAATAATCTGCCTACGGAATTCTAACACAATATAATCAATATTATTTAAAATCAATGAGTTCATATTCCTGCAGTAAGAAATCAAATTTTTTGTATAATTTATTAAATAATACTCGTAAAAATGTTACATTGTATTGAATGACTAATATATAAAAAAAATATTTTATTAAACAGTAATTCATGATATCCATATTTCGTTTTTAAACATTTGGATAAATAAATAAATATGAAATGACAATTATCTATTAATTAATTACAACTGTCAGAGTATTAATATTTCTATCGGTTTATATAACTATTGTACTGATACTTAATTTAAACAACTGATAAATGTGGCTTTGTGAAAGATTTCCATTTAAATAATTATAAAACCGTAATAACGTCCGAGATATTCCGAGCAGAAAATCCAAACCGAGGTCAAAACGTGCGAGAATCGTGTAAAAAGCGTGTGAGAAACGTGTACAAAGCGTTTCGTGCAGCCTTTCGTGTAAACCGTGCAGCCTTTCGTGCAAAACGTTTCGTGTTAACCGTGTAGCGTTTCGTGCAAACCGTGTAGCGTTTCGTGTAAACCGTGCAGCGTTTCGAGCAAACCGTGTAGCGTTCGTGTACTGTTCGTGCAGCGAGCGTGTGGGGTAGTAACACGTCTCAGGGTCTGTACGTAAAGCGGTGGTGTTCTACATGTAAATATATGCTCAATTTTGTAACGTCTTCGGGGTCAAATTCTAACCAAAGTAGCATGCCTTTCGCGATATCATTAACGGAGTAACTCATCATGAGACAAATATACTGAAAGGAAACGCAGGGTAACATAATACGGTTTTTTTCCGTTTAGACTACGTGACTGAAAATTAAGAAAACAGTTGAGAGTTATGGGTTTTATACACTAAAATCAGTGTTCTTGCGACCGTTTCACTAACAGGTCGTAGACGTACAATTGAACGTAGCACGTAAGTGCGTTTCACTAAGAGTTTCGATTTGCGAGCTACGATTAGAGAACTACTCAACCGTGAAATATATGATGTCACGTGGCTATAGGGAAAGAACAAAAAAATTCCAAAATTGAGTTTCGATTTGCGAGCTACGATTAAAGAACTACTCAACCGTGAAATGTATGATGTCACGTAGGGAAAGTACAAAAAAATCCAAAATTGACGAAGATAAGTTTGTCCACACATTTTCTTATACAATTTGATGCACTTGAGGTATAAATATTGTTTTCAATATTTACAGTCGATGTGAATTTCTTGCGATCTTGTTGACGGAAGTTCTATGGGATCTGGCTTTTTCAAAGCCTTAGAAATGACACTGGCAACAACGTGTTGCTTTACATCTTATTGTAAATATTCTCACATAGAACATTTTACCTTTCGTCACAGAGAGCCTAGAATGGTTTCAAACCAACCGTGACCATGTGACGTTGACAAGTAAAAGAGCCAAGTTAGGAGCGGTTTAATATCATCCTGTCGCCTATATAATCGCAACTTCACTAAAACCTGTTGTTTATACAGTAGGCTATTACATTTTGTGATCATTACATTTAACCTAAAACTGAAAAAAAAACTGTACAATTAGGGTTTTTGAGCTGGTCGACTGTACGTTGGTGTTCCTCATTTTTGTCTTTTATATTTATCCCCAGCCAACTGTAGCCAGGTTTAAACAATACTATCTCGCAAATAATCAGATTTACCCACTCGAATGGTCTCCGTAAACTCCATTGAGTATCTGTTAGACTAAATGAATGAAAGCGTTCAGAATACAACAGCTAATCATTTTCAAATTACGGCTGTCTTTTTGATATCATTGAATAATATTCCCAATTGAAGGATAGAAACTTTCATGAACTCAATGCAAAGAAGAATCAACGCTATGACAGAGTGTGGGAGGGAGATATATATTGAAGATAATAAGAATTTTCGATTTTTCATTCGTAGGGGTTTCATAATTAAGTTCCAATAATTCATTAATTATGAGGCAAAATCAAAGGAAATTTCATTTACATTTTCAATAAAGAATAATTTAAACTTTAGAGAGTACAACTAGAAAATGCATTAAAAAATAAAATAATTTCAACTCATTAATTTACCCTGTATTTTATTTTCCTTTCAGTACACAGTGCCTCTTGAACATTCCAATTTTAAAAGACGTTCAAACGCACCATACATTTCAAAAGCTGATAATGTTTTTTTACACTCACCCCGTATTCTTTCTTGTTTTTAATAACTCTCTTTTGGAAACTATTAAGTAGCAATCAGGGTCTACAATAAAGTAATCATTTAATTAATCAATCTACCAATTATTGAATCAATTAATATTTATAAATAAAAAAAAATGAAAGAAAATAAAATAATATACAGACTTTGTGGACTTTGATTTATAACAATGGTAGAAAAAAAAACCATTTATTAAAAAATGAAAGGTTGAAGATTCAAATTGAAATAATTCTAAAAATATTACATTTGTATGCATCAGTTGAATTGTAGTAGAGGGGACAGGGCGGTTGAAACTTAGTGCAGTTTGTTGAGTAGCTGTCCCGTATTGTTTTGTATCCCGTATTGAATTCTGCACATCTCCCAGCTTAACGAAAAAAAAGTATCCTATACACTTTCATAAAATGTCAAAAATTGCAAATAACCATTAAAACATTATATTAGTTTGCAAAAAAAAATGCTTTTTTTAGAGAATGCAAAATAAAAAAGGTCTTTTGACATGGCGTTTGAAAAGAACATTAAAAGGTTAGAACTTGACAGAAAAAAAAGTCATTCAGTCAAAATTTCAATTAAATAAAATTTGAGGCTATAAAAAAATGTTTAATATTGTGATGTACTTAGATAAAAACTTTGATTACATTGTTCACTTAAGTAAAAAACTTTCCAATTACAACTGTTAAAATAGGAAAAATTTGAAAACTGATACTGTTTCATAAATCAGCATTATCATGAACAGATAAGGCATCGGAATGTAGGTAACATTACGAGTAGTATTTACAAACGACTAAATGCAAGGATCACAAGATAGAACATGCACAATTAGCATTGACGTTTTAAAATCAGTAGTGACCAACTAGCATATTTAAAAAAGAAGGATATGATTGTAAAAAAGAAACAAGGAGAAAAAGAATGCTTAATATTAATTTAAAAATCATATGTATATAAAAAAGGTAGTAATATAATTATAAAATGATAATATAGTGCCTAGTGCCTTTATCTTCTTTAAACTGCTCTACTTATATTTAATTATCTACGTCCAGTAACATTGATAAAATTCAAAAAGAAAAGAATATATAGCATAGTAACAGGTACATGTACATCAGGATAAGGGTATCTTGGAATGCAATGTAAAGTAAAGGAGGCTTTCAACATTTTCAAATAAGCATGCAAAGAAAATTTGAAAAATCAGTCTCCATGCTGTAACAGAGTCACAATGTAGTTACTTCCAATGTTTTACGCCTAACTAAATATACTTTTTATTTCTTAATTTTTCACAAACCTAACAATAATCAATCCGTTTTTATGTTATTTCTAAAATAAAAGTAATTTCCTCATTTCGTTTGTCGATGTCTTAAGGAAATAAGAACGTTTATATATATATCCAGCGAAATGAATATAATTTCAAAAAAAAAAAAACATACACAAAACATATCGTGATGGAGCGCACACTTCAACCAAACCAGTCATATTTTCATTCAAAGTGCAATGGTATTGCACAGATTTACAGTTGAAATCTGTGTACTTTGAACAATTTTTCCTCTTTGCAGCATCCTCATATTCTTTTTTACTGGAAGGGCATTTTTCCACCTTTTCCAGTGTCATTAATGATTCTTCGCAAGCACTCTCAGATAGTTCCAACCCATTTAAACAATAACCAAAAGAGAGTATGATTATCATCTACAACAAAGATTAATGACTTTCATGCATAATAAATATAACCATAGCTTCAAAATTACTAATATTTTCAAAAAAATATTTTTTTTTATACCTTTTTTAATCATGAAGGATATGAAGATAACAAAGAGTATTCAATCTCAAAGTTCATAAAACAATACAAAAAAGCAGCAGAGCAAACACGGACCTCCAAAACATCAGAGGTGTGATCAGGTGCCATGGAGGAGTGAGCATCCCTGTCGAACAGTCACACCCGCCCTGTTTTCCTTGGCATTATCGAAAAATATCGGAAAGACCCGTCGACAATTATGTGTATATAGTAAACTGACAATTAGTATGAAAAACGTTGATGTCATTGTCGTTTATTTGTGTTTAATCAAGATTTAAACGTGACCTGGTCTTGTTTCTGCCCGGTTACAATAAGTACGGGGAGTTGACGATATAAAGGTGAAAGTCATCTCGTTCCTCATAGAGCGTGGTTGTCAATTTACCATCAACGTCATTCAAGTAATGTATCCAAGTATGAAACAGATTTGTCAGATTCTGTGGTATCTTTGATCTCAAGCTCACAAGGATACATCGTATCGACTTAGAAATGGAAATTACCATTGTTAATTGACAATACGTCGTCGATATATCTAAAGCAAATGTCGGTTTTTATAAATTAATGTGCTGAATTGTATCACAAAATCATCGATAAATAAAACCATTTCAGGTGTTATCTTTACGCAAACAGCAATATCATAATTATGCTTTAAATAAGGGAATTCCCGACAGATCCGCACCTATAGAACCTAAATTATTATTGGATGTCCCAAAATGCATCAATGTAAGTAAACCTAGCAGACAAATGCAAGTTGTGATAGAAAATAAAAATATTGATTATTCTATACGTCATGTTATATATTGTGGCGTCGGTAGTCTAATGGTTAAGGTGCCGGACTCCAAACAGAAAGGTTGTGAGTTCGAATCCTGGCCGCGGCAAGTCGACGTTGTGTCCTTGGGAAAGGCACTTTACACGAATTTCCTCACTCCACCCAAGTGTAAAAGGGGTACCTGGCTATAGACAGTGAAAGATATTGTCAGAATGTTAGTGTTCTAGCGCTGATTACGGCAGCTTGCACTGAGAAAGATTCTGGATTGTTAAGGTCTGCTGGGGTAATAATGATTGTAAAGCGCTTTGAGTAGCATTTATGCTAGAAAAGCGCTATATAAATCCGATCATTATTAAGGTCTTCCGTCTTCAGCGGAAGACCTTCTAGTGATTCTACTGTTTCTCATTATTATTATTATTATTAAGGTCTTCCGTCTTCACGGAAGACCTTCTAGTGATTCTACTGTTTATTATTATTAAGGTCTTCCGTCTTCACGGAAGACCTTCTAGTGATTCTACTGTTTCTTATTATTATTCTTATTTTTTTCCCCAAAATTTTGTGCAGGCGATTTCTCGAAAACTATTCAGTGGTTTTCAATGAAACTTTCAGGAATTATGCGTCATTATATGAACTTTGTTCATCAGAAGGAAAATTTGGAATACTCACCTTCGGTTCCAAGTTATTGACAGTTTTCTGATTTTAAAATGGAATTTTGTCCCCCTTTTTTTACGAAAGTGGTCTAAGATATTAACTGGAGACTTGTTAGAGATGATAGAAGATGACTTTTAGATATGTGAAATCACCTTTTCGTGTGTCGTCAGTACTTCCGGTCGCTAGCGGAAGCGAATTGAAAAAGGTCGTATATTCTTTTTTTTTTGTTTTTCAATATTTTTCATTTATTTTTAAAAAGTTCATAGAACCCGTTCTTATAATGCTTACTATATAATTTGTTTGAACATTGATAAATCCAAACTCTAGATATTAACATTTAAAAATCTGAAGCGGGTCCAATATGGCGGCTGCCTATGTCAACTCCGACATTTCGCAATAGGGGTTTTCAGAGGCAGCCAAGCGTTTGCTTTAACAAAAATAAATTAGGATAAATGAAATGTAAAGGAATACGGGGATTGTCTCGATGTAGATACGTTGCAATTCTGTTTCAAACTAAGTTTAAATCCATGGTCGTCTCAAACGTCTTCTATAATTGGTTTTGGCTGGTTCTCAAAGTGGAAAAAGAAAAGACTAAATGTGCAAATGATATACATACCTACTATCATTTGTTTTGCGGAAAAACAGATCTTAAATCATAGTTACAAATAATAGTTTTAAGAAACAATATCGATGTATTTAGTAAGTATTAAACGTATCCACTGTTTTGCTCACGCACACTTGAGTCATATTAAACTAAAAGGAAAGACAAACATAAGAAAACCATTTTTTAGACGAATTGAGTTTATATTAAATATTCTTGTGTCAAAGATATGATTGAAGTTATTGAACATAAATGGTATTTGATTCCTTGACCGTCTTAGGGCGACACATGTTTTTCGGGGAAACATTTCAACATTTTCATGAAAGTTTAACTAATTGGGATAGTTCAGTATGGGGATAAACAGGAAATTTTAAAAAGTAAAAAGTTATAGCAGTTTCACTGATTTAGTGTTACTTATCTATTTACGTCATAGAATTTGTAAATGTGTTAAAAACAATTTCTTTACCTTGAAATTTTAGCTATAAGAACGTTCTTTTTTTATTTCCATTGAAGCTATCACACCTATTCAATGGGACATTCCAAAGAAAAGGCGCGAAGATTTACTCGTGGCGTTTGACGCAAAATTATGAATAGTGACCGCCTTTCATTATTCTAAAACAGATGTACTGTTTCAGAAGTATATACCAGTAGATTTAGAGATGTGGTCTCAATAGCATGACAGTAAGCGCTTTGGATTTTCATGCTGGCGACCCGGGTTTAATCCTATTTGTTTCCCTAAAAAGTTTTATCATTTTTTTCAGATCGATTTTGCGGTTTTTTTTTTCAGAATCAGACGGAAGACCTCTCGTTGCTCGCAACGAGTTTCTTTTCTAGTTATTATTATTATTTTTTTTTTTTTCCCCAAAATTTTGTGCAGGCGATTTCTCAAAAACTATTCGGTGGTTTTCTATGAAACTTTAAGGAATTATGCGTCATTTTATGAACTTTGTTCATCAGAAGGAAAATTTGGAATACTCACCTTTGGTTCCAAGTTATTGACAGTTTTCTGATTTTAAAATGGATTTTTGTCCCCCCTTTTTTGCGAAAATGGTCTAAGATATTAACTGGAGATTTGTTTAAAATAATAGATGATGACTTTTAGATATGTGAAATTACGTTTTCGTGTGTCGTCAGTACTTCCGGTCGCTAGCGGAAGCGAATGTAAAAAGTCCGTATTTTCTAACTTTTTTGTTTTTCAATATTTTTTATTTATTTTTGGAATGATAATAGAAACCATTCTTATAATGCTAGCTATATAATTTGTTTGAACATTCATTAATCCTAACTCTAGATATTAACATTTGAAAATCTGAAGCGGGTCCAATATGGCGGCTGTCTATGTCAACTCCGACATTTCGCAATAGGGTTTTCAGAGGCAGCCAAGCGTTTGCTTGAACGAAAGTAAATAAGGATAAATGAAATGTAAAGGAATACGGGGATTATCACGATGTAGTTTCGTTGCAATTCTGTGTCTAATTAAGTTTAAATCGATGGTCGTCTCAAACGTCTTCTATAATTGGTTTTGGCTGGTTCTCAAAGAAGAAAAAGAAAATACTAAATGTGAAAATGAAATACATACCCACTATCATTTGTTTTGCAGAAAAACAGATCTTAAATCATAGTTACAAATAATAGTTTTAAGAAACAATATCGATGTATATAGTAAGTATTAAACGCATCCCCTGTTTTGCTCATGCACACTTGAGTCATATATTAAACTAATAGGAAAGACAAACATAGTAAAACCACTTTTTAGAAGCATTGAGTTTATATTATTATTCTTGTTTCAAAGAATAGATTTAAGTTATTGAACATAAATGGTCTCTGATTCCTTGGCCGTCTTAGGGCAACAAATGTTTTTCGGCGAAACATTTCAACCTTTTTATGAAAGTTTAACTAATAGGGATAGTTCAGTATGGGGATAAACAGAAAATTTTTAAAAGTAAAAAAAATTATAGCAGTTTCGCTTATTTAGTGTTACTAATCTATCTATGCATAGAATTTGTAAATGTGTTAAAAACAATTTCTTTACCTTGAAATTTTAGCTATAAGAACGTTATTTTTTATTTCCATTGAAGCTATAACACATATTTAATGGGACATTCCAAAGAAAAGGCGTGAAGATTTAATTGTGGTGTTTGGCGCAAAATTATTAATATTAACCGCCTTTCATTATTCTAAGACAGATGTACTGTTTCAGAAGTATATAAAAGTAGATTTAGAGCTGTGGCCCCAATAGCGTAATAGTAAGCGATTTGGATTTTCATGCTGGCGACCCGGGTTCAATCCCCTTTGTTTACATGAAAGTTTTATCATTTTTTCAGCTCGATTTTGCGGGTTTTTTTTTCAGAATCGGACGGAAGACCTCTCGTTGCTCGCAACGAGTTTCTTTTCTAGTTATTATTATTATTCTTATTTTTTCCCCCAAAATTTTGTGCAGGCGATTTCTCGAAAACTGTTCGGTGGTTTTCAATGAAACTTTCAGGAATCATGCGTCATTACATGAACTTTGTTCATCAGAAGAAAAATTTGGAATACTCACCTTTGGTTCCAAGTTATTGACAGTTTTCTGATTTTAAAATGGATTTTTGTCCCCCCTTTTTTTACGAAAATGGTCTAAGATATTAACTGAAGACTTGTTAGAGATGATAGATTATGACTTTGAGATATGTGAAATCACCTTTTCGTGTGTCGTCAGTACTTCCGGTCGCTAGCGGAAGCGAATTTAAATATTCTGTATTTTCTAACTTTTTGTTTTTCAATATTTTTCATTTATTTTTGGAATGTTAATAGAAACCGTTCTTATAATGCTTACTATATAATCTGTTTGAACATTAATAAATCCAAACTCTAGATATTAACATTTAAAAATTTGAAGCGGGCCCAATATGGCGGCTGTCTATGTCAACTCCGACATTTCGCAATAGGGGTTTTCAGAGGCAGCCAAGCGTTTGCTTGAACGAAAGTAAATAAGGATAAATGAAATGTAAAGGAATACGGGGATTATCACGATGTAGTTACGTTGCAATTCTGTGTCAATCTAAGTTTAAAACGATGGTCGTCTCAAACGTCTTCTACAATTGGTTTTGACTGGTTCTCAAAGAAGAAAAAGAAAAGATTAAATGTGCAAATGAAAAACATACCTACTATCATTTGTTTTGTGGAAAAAACAGATCTTAAATCATAGTTACAAATAATAGTTTTAAGAAACAATATCGATGTATATAGTAAGTATTAAACGTATCCACTGATTTGCTCATGCACACTTGAGTCATGTTAAACTAATAGGAAAGACAAACATAGTAAAACTATTTTTTAGAAGAGTTTATATTAATATTCTCATTGAACATAAATGGTATCTGATTCCTTGGCCGTCTTAGGGCGACACATGTTTTTCGGCGAAAGATTTCAACCTTTTTATGAAAGTTTAACTAATAGGGATAGTTCAGTATGGGGATAAACAGAAAATTTTTAAAAGTAAAAAAAATTATAGCAGTTTCGCTTATTTAGTGTTACTAATCTATCTATGCATAGAATTTGTAAATGTGTTAAAAACAATTTCTTTACCTTGAAATTTTAGCTATAAGAACGTTATTTTTTATTTCCATTGAAGCTATAACACATATTTAATGGGACATTCCAAAGAAAAGGCGTGAAGATTTAATTGTGGTGTTTGGCGCAAAATTATTAATAGTAACCGCCTTTCATTATTCTAAGACAGATGTACTGTTTCAGAAGTATATAAAAGTAGATTTAGAGCTGTGGCCCCAATAGCGTAATTGTAAGCGATTTGGATTTTCATGCTGGCGACCCGGGTTCAATCCCCTTTGTTTACATGAAAGTTTTATCATTTTTTCAGCTCGATTTTGCGGGTTTTTTTTTCAGAATCGGACGGAAGACCTCTCGTTGCTCGCAACGAGTTTCTTTTCTAGTTATTATTATTATTCTTATTTTTTTCCCCAAAATTTTGTGCAGGCGATTTCTCGAAAACTGTTCGGTGGTTTTCAATGAAACTTTCAGGAATCATGCGTCATTACATGAACTTTGTTCATCAGAAGAAAAATTTGGAATACTCACCTTTGGTTCCAAGTTATTGACAGTTTTCTGATTTTAAAATGGATTTTTGTCCCCCCTTTTTTTACGAAAATGGTCTAAGATATTAACTGAAGACTTGTTAGAGATGATAGATTATGACTTTGAGATATGTGAAATCACCTTTTCGTGTGTCGTCAGTACTTCCGGTCGCTAGCGGAAGCGAATTTAAATATTCTGTATTTTCTAACTTTTTGTTTTTCAATATTTTTCATTTATTTTTGGAATGTTAATAGAAACCGTTCTTATAATGCTTACTATATAATTTGTTTGAACATTAATAAATCCAAACTCTAGATATTAACATTTAAAAATTTGAAGCGGGCCCAATATGGCGGCTGTCTATGTCAACTATTTCGCAATAGGGGTTTTCAGAGGCAGCCAAGCGTTTGCTTTTATTTAGTGTTACTAATTTGGTGTTACTTATCTATTTATGCATAGAATTTGTAAATGTGTTGAAAACAATTTCTTTACCTTGAAATTTTAGCTATCAGAACGTTCTTTTTTATTTCCATTGAAGCTATCACACCTATTTAATTGGGCATTCCAAAGAAAAGGCGCGAAGATTTACTTGTGGCGTTTGGTGCAAAATTATTAATAGTGACAGCCTTTCATTATTCTAAGACAGATGTACTGTTTCAGAAGTATATAAAAGTAGATTTAGAGCTGTGGTCCCAATAGCGTAATAGTAAGCGCTTTGGATTTTCATGCTGGCGACCCGGGTTCAATCCCCTTTGTTTCCATGAAAGTTTCATCACTTTTTCAGCTCGATTTTGCGGGTTTTTTTTTCAAAATCGGACGGAAGACCTCTCGTTGCTCGCAACGAGTTTCTTTTCTAGTTATTATTATTATTATATATATCAAATGCTGAATTGTTTAAATGCATCTGATGATGTGTTTTGTATCCCACTGCATAAACAATACAATTGAAAATGGGTCATATGTCATATACATACGAGTAATGATATGGTTCAAAATTTTAAATTTCAAAACGTCCGTTGTGTGTTTAAAGAAAGAAAATAGACTTGGTGTAAAAGCTTGCATTTAATGTAGCGTAATTGAGAACATTATATAACAGACGAAAATGAGTGTGAAAGAAAAATGACGAAAATTACATGTATTTAATTATGTTTGCATGCAAGATAATTACGTTGACATGCAAGTTACATGTACATATCTTATTACAAGAATTTTATTTTAATGTATGAAAATCTGCTCATTTGCACTGGTATCATCGATGTATATGTGACATTTATGATTTAAAATCATATTTATAATGTATTTTCTTGACAATAAAAATTGTTTTGAATTAAAATTATTTCAAAAAGCACCAGTTGTTAATATTCTTGTTTTGTGCCAATATCGTCGTTATGAAGCTTTAATCAATATCATGATCCCACTTTATATCCTTTCATTTACAGAAAAAAAGACTCATTACATACAAACCAGGTAGCTTAATTTCATATTTATTTTTATTGCCTAATTCACAAATGATACTCTTGTACCTCCGTACTTTATTCAGTTTTTAAAACATGAAATAGTCAAAGATTAATATGCTCCAGTGTTACCTTCATAAAAGAGTCCACTGTCGATAGGTGCTTGAGATACATCATGCATTAAAATCTAAAAGATTATAATCTTGTCACTGGCAACAAATAGGTCCAAGGTTTTTCATAAAAGTACATATCATCAATAATCTAAAGGGTTAAATGAACATAAATGTATATTTTGTAAACATTATTTTAAATAGATAAATAAACTTTTTGCACGAACAGAGTTTTTTAAAGAGTAAAGTGTAAACTTGATCATTTGAATACGTTTTTGGTTACAGCGTCCCTTTTTGTTTACGTACATGTTAACATGCAGAACAATTGATTCTTTGCAACGAAAATATTGTTTACAAAAATAATTCGAATTGTTGACTGATAAGAAGGATTCATATACTCAGTGCAGGTAAAGGCATGTTAAATTCTGTTTTTAAATTAAAACATGTACAAACCTGAAAGAAGCGCCACGTTTAAAAAATGTATGGAAGGTTAATGTGGCATAAATTCAATTCTAAGTTATCTCAAATTGTCTCAGAAAAATCTTTTATTTATTTTATCAAGAAAATAAATATATATATTTAGTCTGTCCTATGACACAGAGAACCTCAATTTCACATCAAATCTCAAAGTATATAATCACCTTAACTTTCAACCTAGGCTGACCGATAGATAATTGTTTATCAAAATGTCCTCGATTTATTCGTTTATACTTGAGTTCGACCAGTGTCTCGACATCGCGACAAATTCAAAGTCTATTAAGATTTAAGGTGGAATGCCACACCAACTTTTTATTTTATAGATCTTTGAGTCATCCTTTAAAACAAGGGTTTGAGCATTGAAAGGTCGATATAAGCTCTCAATTATTTTATATAAATTTTTTTGTATTTTTTCAAAGAAAATGAAAAAAATTAATTACATCCAACGAAGATGTTTTCGAGTTAAAAGTTTGCTGTAAATGAATGTATCATACTAATGTCTAAGAAAATATGTAAAGATAGGCTGGTTAGACTTTTTAAATTTTTTTATAAAAAAATAGTTATGAAAATAAAAATCATTATTTGTGAATATTTTTTAAACCTATGGTTAAAATCACAATAAAACTAGTCACAACTGAGGACAACATGTTTGTTAATCATATTTTGAAAAGAAATTGAAATGAAATTGAAAAATTTTAGAGAAATTAATTTTTTTAATATTTGGACCTAACCCGATCAAAATTAAACTGATCCCGATCAAAATTAATACAAAATTAATAAAATGCTAATTAACTGCCTCTTCATGTATTTACAATGAAGAAATCTATTTTATTGTCAGGTTCATTAATGTTTTAATCCTTATCACACTTAATCAGACAAGTGTTCTTGTGGAAATGTATTTATTTCCAATAAATATACAATTATGGTTGGGATCGGTTTAATTTTAATCGGGATTGGCCAAAATTAAAAAAAAAATAATTTCTCTAAAATTTGGCCATTTAGTTTCAATTTCTTTTATAAATATGATGAAAGAACATGTTCTCCCCAGTTGTGACTGGTTTTAAGAAAATTTTAACCACAAATTTAAAAAATATTCACAAATTATGTGTTTTATTTTCATAAATATTTTTTTATTCAAAATAATTTAATATCTATACAGCTTATCTACACATATGATATTAGATATTAATGTGATGCATTCATTTACAGCGAAATTTTTACAAGAAAACGTCTTATTTTGATGGAAATAATTTTTTTCATTTTCTTTGAAAAAATACAAAAAAAAATCATATAGAATAATTGAGAGCTAATCTTGGCCTTTCAATGCTGAAACCATTGTTTAAAAAGGTTGACTCACAGATCTATAAAATAAAAATTTGGTGTGGCATTCCTCCTTAACATGGTTAACTCGATAAATAAGGCCGAGAGCACAGGACAGGAGACTAGTTTATCAAGGGAGCAGTCCTTTTTTCCAAATTAAATTTACAAAATAAAATCAAATATATTCCATAAAACTTATTCCTTGTAGATTTATCAAGTTTTTTTAATTCTGGATTTGCAATATAATCTGACAAGTAATCTCATAAACGGAGAGAAAATAATCAGAATTTCGCAAGTGAGTTAAGGCTAAATATGGGCTTTTCTATGCAAATTAGCCAATAAAAATGCATAAATTGTGTATTTTATGTACAGAAAATGTTCAAGTTGATTTTCTAATACATAATTAGTACCGACAATATATTATTGCAATTGCACATTTGACGTCATATCATGACGTCATAGTTCTTTCCCATTGAATTCAATAAAACACATCAACAAAACGACGTCGGCACAAGGGCATTAACATAAACATTAGGCCTAGTGGTCATATAACTGGTTGCTCTTAATTACCTGTAAGGCAGTAAGTTCGTTGCATCATCTGTATCACATCATAAGATAACGGTAGAGAAATAAATCTGAAAGTACCGTCCTAATCTTTACTCTTGCTTTAAAGAGATAAAGTTATCAAAAGTTTACTCAAGATGCACATCAAAAATACATATTTCACATACCATTATATGTTTTTGTTCAGCTACTCCAAGTTGGAAGTTTTCCCTTTTCTTCCACATTTCCTCTATTGTTGTTAGTTCCATTCTTTCCGGTCTCCTTTACTAGAGAGCTCATGCAAGGGAGGCAATCCAATCGTTTTTCAACAGAGTTTTCCAACAATTCAATCTGATATTTTACTTAAAGTCTTAAGTGTCTACCCAATTTTATTTATTTAATATATTGAACAGAACATTCTCCTTCTACATATATATATAGAAATTTCTAAGGGTGCACAGCATTTGTCAACCACATAGCTCTTTATGGGATATAATTCTACCGGTAAAATCTTAATAAAATGAAGCACAAATTAAATTTTTCTTATAAAATAGAAAAATATAGTTCAAAGCACTTTATGATCCACATTATTAAATTATAAATAGAGTTTTGATGTCAAATATATGAATTATAACAGGATAGGCCAGTCCACATATTTATATGATAAAGTATGACAAAATGCTCTGGTTGCCATGGAAACAAGAGGTCATATGACCGGGTAGATATATTTTTTAGAAGGACTAATCATAATTTATGCATTATGTTCACAAAATTTGAGCAAAAAATAAATTTTTCCACTTTCCATGATTATATAGGGTGAAGCTCAATGCTTTCGGTCACGGCCTCTTAATATAAAATAAATAATAGATAATACTAAGGTGAATATTCCTAAAAGTAATAAAATTGCTGCACAAATCCTATGCTCTTCTTCAAACGATAAAAAATGTACTAAACTTTCACTGGACTGTGCATTTTTACCATGTTTCAATTTAGTACTGTGCGAATAGTAACTCAACAATTGCAGTGTCAACATTTGTGTAGCAATAACTTAAACCCTTGGAATTTTCTCTTCTCTTTGTACCTTATTTCTGTAAAACGAAGTAAGGTATTCCCTTGAGCCGAAGCCATTTTGTTGATGTTTCTTATAAACTTGTGTAGTGAAGGTCGATGATGTCATAATATGACGTCATAATGTGTACTGGCTATCGCATATCGTGGGTACCAAAAATGTATTAGAAAACAGGTCTTAGCATTTTCTTTGCGGTATGTATAGCAATTACGGGTTTTAACTAGATATTTTGCATAGAAACCTCCATAGGTAGCCTTAACTCACTTGCATTCAATGCGGTACTTTTTTTCTGGATAGTGCACTTCTCGGGAAACGGGATATTGACATGAAGATGTAAGTTAAGACATAAAAGAAGTGATGTGAAGTGTTAATGAAATAGCAAAACCACGTATTGCATACCTGCATAGTAGACCTACAATGTTTATTGAGGAAAACGGACATTTGTATAACCCGATTGCAAATGAGATTTTAAAAAAAAGGAAAAATCCTCAAAAAAAAAAATCTCAGAGCAATGGCAATGACTTTCTTTTTAAAATAAAGATAAATAAATCTTTTTTTATTTTGATAGTTTCTTTTCATTGTAAATGATACATTAAGGACTATTTTCTTTCTCAACACTTAGTGCATATTACCAGTTCTAGAACACAACTAATCACCCACCGAAATTTAAAAAAAAATATTTCGATTTATGGAAGAAAATGTCCACTAAACTCATTCTCTTACATAACAATTTCTGATCAAATATTTATTGAGGGTTAAGCATTTGAAATGATTTTACATGTGCTTATATATCTAATTCTGGAAATGCAAGTTTTACATTAATGAGTTCATCTTCTAATTTCCAGGGATGAAGAGTTTCATGCTCAAAAGACATATGAATATACGTAAAACTATATGAATGTTCACATATCTAGAACTATCGTTGCAGTCATTCTCATTCCATCCCTTCATCCGAAATAAGGCAGAACGAAGTTTTGTTGTTGTTGTTTTTATACCCCCAGCTTGAAAAGCAGGAGGGTATATAGCAATAGTTTTGTCCGTCCGTCTGTACATCCGTCCGGCCGTCAGTTTCGCTTTTCGGTACCATCTCTTATCCACAATTTCTTTTATACCACTGAATGAAATTTGCTGAAACTTATACAGAATCTTTATGACATATTGCAATTGTGCACCTCTTATTTTTTATTTTTGATCCCACACATATTTCGGGTTTCCCATATCAAAATATGGACGCTGCCATTTATACACATATGGGAGGCAAGGGTATCATTTAGTGAGCTCATTGCTCACAGTACCTAGTTTGTTTTTTTTTTACCTCAGTGTGTACTTTTTCCCCTTTGTAATTCATTTTCACATCAAGTTCTTTATCAAATTGGATTCTTTTGAAGTCGAAATATGGTAATGCTGCAATTTATCCTGATTCACAGCTGTTAGAATTTTATTTTTCTAAGTGCAATAATAAAATAACCTTTATTTCTCCAAAATTCATTCATTTACATCTACCGTATTTTATTCAAAGACCAAGGGGAAAGAGTGTGCATGGCAAGGATAGACCCCCGCTACCTAATAGGCCGCTACATAATATGCTCAGATTTATTAACTTTCAAAGTCCAATAACAGAATTAAAGTTATCTAAAATATTGTTTTTAATTATTAAGTCAGAAGTCACATTCTATGTCTTCTCTGCTTCTGCAAAAAAAGAAATTCTCGGTACAAATGATACATGAAGCATGTCTCAGTCCCTGGATTTAAATGTAATGTCAAGCAAGGTTACATACGTTCGCACACTCTTTTACTAATTGCCAAAGACCGAACCACAAATCAGGCATTTGAAAGTACAAAAGGTATACACTGGGCAATGGTCAGAATATTCGAGTACCTGGATTTTACGGATTAAGTGTCCAACTTTTCCGTAAAATCAATAGAGAAAAGACCAACAAGCTAAATAAGAAAAAAGAAGATAGGGCTAAAAATTAATCGCAAGAAAACAAAAGTCAGAAAGTCAAGACTTAAAAAAATTGAACCAATCACAATTAAGAAAGAAAAGCTGGAAGAGGTGGAAAAATCTGCTTACGTAGGGTTCAGCATTAGTAATAGTTCAGTGGTTCAGACGAATACATTAAAGCCAGAATAATCAGAGTCTGAAAAGCCTTTTCAATACTTAAAACTGTACGAAGTTATAGTACACTAAGTGAAAGCACAGAGATCAAAAAATTTAAGATGTGACATACGTCAAATTTTAGAAAAAAAGATCAGCCAGAACCTGTGACTTAAACTTTCTATTAGAAAATTCAATTCTTATAACAAGTTTGAATTAAACAATGAACGAGGAATGATCAAAAAGTTTGCGAACTATCTCTACATCTACAAAACCACAATTCAAATACGAGAAAAAATTGGTACACTTATAGCCATACATAGGTTCTATAAATAGCATATGCTGAATAAAGTAAGCCTTTTGTCTGTGACGTCACAATACGAAAATGACGCCACTATGTAGATCACTTGTGACAAAACAGGGTTGTCTCAGTCGTACTCTTTCAGTACAAATGTATGGTGTATCTTGGAAACAAATTTACAGTAGCATATAATAATTTTTCACAGTTTTTTAAGACAAGAGACTTCTTATAAATTCAATCAATGATCGGATTGATCGTTATAGTGAAGGAATGCAGATGGTTAAAAATCATATTTGTTATGTTGCCCGATGAGAGCAATTTTGAAAAGAGATGTGTTTTTAATTTAGTAATTTGTTATTAAAGACGTCCAATTCACAGTTTGGATAATAGTTGCGCAGATGTCACCATTTCTGACAAGGAAATTGTTCTTGATTTAAAAATTAAATAAAATTCAGATTTTGAATACCTCAAATATTTTCCTTTTTAGTGCAAAAAGGTCACAAATTACGCCCATTTTTTTGCGATATTTGTTCAATGATAAACATAATTCAACTATTTTACGTAAAATCTGACTTTAAAATAGACATTATTACATGTACATCTGATAGAATATGATAAAAATTAAAGTAATTGATACAAAGATAAAGCCCAAAGGGGTCAACTTAATTGTATCATAGCTAAGTAAGATGCAAACCGTTCCTCATCTTTCTCTGTCATAATCAAACTATATGAGCACTACCCAAAATATACTTCCAAAAATCCTTGATATAATAGTTCAGAGTGATCATATAATATTAAATCATTGATTTTCTACGAATGTGAATCCTGTTCAAACAACAGGAATACAATAAAAACAATCTAGGTATGTACCAACAGACGGCAACGACACATCTGTAAAGTGATATGACCAATAAAGATATCCAACGAACAACTACAGTAACATACAAGTCGAGAACCAACATCAAGAAACCAGCACGGCAGTAGTTTGTTCATACATGGAGAAAGTCCCAAAATAGCATCATTAGAGAGGCACTGGACTGGAATCCACTAGGTCAAATAAGGGCGAACATTATACAGTTGGGGAAGAACAAGAAAGAACTTGAAAAATTTCAAAAACAAAAGAGATTAAGGGGCGTCTATAGTAGCCCTGTGCTCCACAAGGAACAAACAGGACTAAGTAAGTAAGTTTCTGATTCATTTAGAAGTTTGTTCCTATACAAATCTATACGAAAAAAGTCAAATATTTCTAATTTGTACTGAGCAGGCATGAAAAAAGACCGATGTTTGATCTCTGAGTGAGTTGCTGGACCTGTCGATGAGATACTGGACCGCTAACGACAAAAATGGGCGGAGCTTAATCTCATTTGCATTCCTTGGTGTTAAACAGTGACGGACGAGAGGATTACATCATAACGGAAGACAGTACAAAGATACGTGTTTGAGGTTTGTAAGAAAAGTTCGAGGACAAGTTCTATTGTAAGCGCGCTATTTCCATGATACATGTACCGGTAAAACTCTTCAGATGAAAAAAAAAACTTTAAATATATTTTGCCGAGGATTTAAAAAAAAAAAGATATAGAGCTATATATATTTGATAAAACATGCTTCACGGAGCATGCTTTTTTACACACCTTTACATCACAAAGACTCCGATGAAATTTTTAAAAATGCATGGTTTAGGATATTGGACCTGTCGCTACAGAATTCATAAAATGTCACTTGGCATAAGTTTAAATCAAATTGGAGGGCACATGACTGTTTTATAATAACCATTTATAAATGATCAAAGCGTATAAATCAAAGCCAAGGATGGAAATTACTTTGAACGTCATCGAGTAGGGAGATACAAGAATTATGTGTGCAAGCCAGCTGAAAATGTCTTAAAAGAGACTAAATTGCTTCTAGATGTGCTAGAAATAACCTTCAAGTTTCAAGAACAAAAGTATTCAAATGGTAGAATCTTAAAAAAAATGGAAGGATTAGCATTTTTAATTATCGATTCCTTCGATACCTCAATACCCATCTTAACGCATGGGACTATGGATTTTGCATTGTTTCCACTCCTGATCGCTTTATATTGGGCAGACGTTATTTTGAGATCTTGATAATAACCGAAATAGGACATTATAGAAGAAATGTAACATGTGTTGATATAGATTTTAAATTTTAATTGAATAAAATAGAGAAACGAAAGATATTCAGAACTGTGAAAAAGCTTAACGTGTTTTAATCTGGTTTTCACGTCACTTAACGTCAAGTGATTGCTCCGTGAATTCTATGACTCCATAAAAAATATCATTGTAAATTTTAGAAATTTTCGAATTTTTTTTTTACGTACTAATAAATTTAAAATAGGGATTTAATCAGATATGGGTTATAACTCACAGTACACTATAGATTTTCCGTAAATCAATATGTGTCCGAGAACTTTTTAAACAACTCTTGTATTATATATGTCAAAACACATATTAAAATAAAAGGTTACACAAACCATTTATTGACTATGTTCTCGAGTAAAATGCGTTTTATCGACCCTCAAACTAAACTGTCTGCCTTCTGCCTAACAACCTCCCGCAAACAATCGGTCTTGTTCTTGTGTCAGACAAACCACATGTTGCCCTCGAACTCATCGATCAATTAATGTATAATGTCAAAAATGTCACACTCAACCTTATTGATTTATTTATTTCATTTCATGACTTTTTCGTGATACTAGTTTATAACGTTGACAGTTTAGCATATTTTGTGTAAACTGGTATATTTATAATATGAAAGGATTTTATAACGATTCTTTTGTTAACTTTAGTTTATTATAGTTAGTTATAGTGTTAACTATAGTGTAAAACATACTGAAAATCATAGGTAACAATCGTGATAACTTTGAATCTTTGATTTACTATAGTAATACCTTTGACACTTTGATTTACTAAAGTGATAACTTTGACACTTTGATTTACCAAAGTAAAAATGATAAAACTATACATGTAGTTATCACTATGAAAACTTTGAGTAAGTATGGTAAAAAGTTTAATATAGTAAAGTGATAACTTTGAAAACTTTGATCATCTATTGCGATAACTATGTCATTGCAGTGATCATTCTGAAAATTTCGGTTTACTATATTGATAACTTTGACAGTAAAGTGATCACTTTGAAAACTTTGGTTTACTATAGTGATCAATTTGAAACTTTGATTTACCATATCTAACTATATTAAACTATTGTTAACTACAGTTAACGATAGAATACTCTGGGGTTTTTTGTTGGAGGTTGTCCAACCCTCTAAACCCGCTACCTATGCAGCTAGGTTAAAACGATCATGACGTCACAGTACAACTGTACAAACGAATCTCGGCAATTAGATACTATTTTTTATACTCTCTTACATGTTTGTATATACTCTTACTCTTTCAAGTTAAAAGACGTTATTGGTATTCTAGCAACCAAGCTCTATAATAAAGTTCCCTTATTTATGCAGCAATATATCTTCATCACCAGCATACGGAGTTTGCATATCTCTGTTGATTAGATACGCAAGAGCATGTTCTACGTATGAACAATTTCTACAGCGAGGTAAATTATAGACAAACAAGATAATGAAACAAGAATTTCAGCAGTCTCTTTTAAGTACATGTAATTATTCCGTAAGTTCCTTGGTCGATACAATAACCTTGCAAAATTGTCAGCAAATGCATATTTTCATTGAGTCAAATGCTGACTGACTTTTTTCATTCTAATTGTTAGTCAATATTTTATACACTGAATTGAGGACGGATTTTCCTGTTATTTCCCGATCATGACAGAGCACACGGCGGGTTATGACTGGTCAGCAGGTATGTCCACTTCTCCATGGCACCTGATCCCACCTCAAGTTTTGGAGGTCTTTGTTTGCTCTGCTTATTTATTGTATTGTTTTATGGACTTTTTTATCTAGAATTCTCTCTGTTATCTCCATATGTTTCATTGTATTGTAAATATAAATTAATGTGTAACTTATCTTGTCATTATATTATTTGAATGTAGATTTGCAGCAACCTTGATGTCACTGTAACGACTGATATACTAGTAACGTAATAGAATCGTTTGACACGCAGTGTCTCTTTACTTGAGACGTAGATCAAGCTTATTAATTCTTGTAAATACGAAAATTGAAATTAAATTAGTCTGATCTGACTGAGTAATATTTTTAATGCATTTATCAATATTCTATATCAAAGTGAAATCTAATAAGTATCATATAAAACCGCAACAATTCGCATTTATACATAAACGTACTAAAATCACAGATTTCAACAATACTCGCTTAACTATAAATCTTGATTTTTAAGCACGTGCAGCTATTGTCCCTACTATTTGTAATGGTGCTTGGGCAAGTTGCGCTGTTGCTTTTTTCTGTAGTTTTATCGCTCACGGTAGCTTTTTTAGTAGAGCGCTCGGTTCGTGATGGGAGGTGGTGAGTTCGAATCTCTGCTGCGACCGACCTAAGTCGATAAAAATGGGTAGCAACTGTTTATTCACCATGAGCTCGGCACTTTGAAGTGAAAGTTGCGAGTCCTTCGGATGAGACCTAAAAAACCGAAGTCCCGTGGTACGGCAGGCGTTGGCACGATAAAGATCCATTACTGCTGAATGGCCCAGAGTGCCGAGTAAAGGTCAACATTTGAAGCCCTTCGACGACATACGGTGACGTCTCCATATGAGGGAAAAATTCTCTTTTAGGAAGGTAAAACTAGCTACAATCAATCAATCTGTAATTTTACACCATTTCAATTTTCATAATGTTAATGTACGACGTTTGTCAAAAGACGGCTAAATTTTATATAATGTATTTGCAATGCCATTACATTGCTCCCAGAACTTCTCAGGTAATAAATTTGTCAATCAATTTCATAGTGAACAATAATCCGTATATTGTTGAGCTTTAACGATCTTTGTAGCTATGCATATGTTTTCTAATTTTAAAAATGTCATGCGACAAACAGCTGACGTGAACTTCGCTACAACTTGGCAGAGGCTCTATATATTCATATGCAACGGAAGAATTGCCTATACTTTGGAATCATTTTTATTCGTGGGGGTCAATGTTCGTGGGTAGCCAAAAATTTCTTGGTTCGTGGGGACGTAATTTCGTTGGTAACAAGTTCTATTTCGTTTTTTTTTCTTCAAAGTTAAAACAAAGGGTAACCCCGTCAATGTTGGTTATTTAAGTTACAAAAACGTACCGGCGGTTTGCACCGACAAATTACAGCCATGATGTCACAGTAGATTATGATAATTAAGAACACCTGTGGTACACGGAACATGTTTTTAAATCTCTAAACCAATTCATGCTAATTGGCTAATTAACCACCAACTTCAAAATCGCACTGAAAATTGACCTCATCAAAGGGGCGTTTGAGCGTGTTGGACTATAATGTAAACACTACTTAAATTTAACATTTGTATTTATCATTTTATTACTTATTGTATATAGTTAACGATGTCTTTGATACTAAATGCTTTTTTTTTGTTTTGTTTTTTTTATTTTGGTTTTGTGTCAATAACCCCATACAGATTGTCTTCTTTGTGTGCGATCACACAGACACAAGGGTAACCGTTATTTTACGATATCAGTTTTGAGAAATAATGAAAAACATATGTTTGTATATACGTTCGCAGGGATGTAAATTCGTGGGTCATGGTTACCCACGAAAGCCACGAACATTGGTCCCCCATGAACAATGATGATTCCACAGTATATAACAACAAATGCTAATAAAAATAATGTCAACATTATATTGATTTTCATGGATTATTCTATGACGTATTTTCTTTAGGCCTCCTTCTACTATCTGTGTATTCAGATTACACAAATTTAGTAATTTGGAAACTTGTGTTCTTTTTTGCTTGTAAAATAATTAGTTTAAATTTTTGTTTACAGTGAAAAATGATTTTTCACATTCCATACTTTTTAAGTTAATGTCTCCTTACAACTTTAAGTGGCCTCATTTCTTCCTTATCATGTAAAAAAATATTATTATACCTCATTATAAGTATTCTACACAATATGTTGATTGCGAAGCCCTCGGGAAATATGATTTTCTTGGCTGAATAAGTTTTCCTATTTCCTTTACTATCATGCAATCAATGTATAATATAACCTCTGATCTCCGCAATCATGTTCATCTTTGTGTGACCTCTGGTATTCCTTATGATGTTAAATATATAACAATATATATATATATATAAACCAGAGGTCCCCCATATATTGTATATCATTAAGGAGACCAGATATTGCATTCCAATGTATAGAATAGGAAGACAAGGGTTCACCTCATATTGAATATCAAAGTGGAGAGGTAACCTGATATTGTACATCAACAGGATTTTATATTGTACATCAATAGGGATCTCGAGACCAGGGGCTTCTTATGTTATACACCATTAGGAAGACCAGATGTCACCTGATGTTGTACTGGTTAATCGATTTACATGAAAAGCGAAACCATCTAAAAAATTTAAATTACAATATTTTGAATTAGATTTGGCGTCGATACCATTATTTTCCCAAACATTTCCTTCTATTGGCAATACCATTCAACATTTCAATTTTACCTTGACAGGATCCATTCACAGCATTGCATGTATTTTTGAAGCAATTACAGTCATTCTGACAGCCTCTGCCAAATGTTCCTGGTGGACATGTTTCAATGCAGTTGATTCCGAGAAAACCTGCTTCACACTCTGTTCCATAACAGTACATATTATGAGGAAATAAAATCCACATTTAGCGTGTACAAGTATATTAAGTTTTAGTCAAACATTTCCTCTTTTAAATTTTATTTAGAAAGTTTTTTTTTAAATTTAATTAAGAAAGGTTTTATTTCAAAAGTTCTACAAAAAACGTTTAAATGTACCATGTAAATATATATCAATTTTGTAGTAAAACGTTCTTTTTTTTTCTTAATTGTCATGAACAAAGTCATATGTTAAAATCCCTCTACATTTAAGAACAATCTCCTAATATTTTAGATGTTCACAAGACATTTTAACATGAATTAAACATAAATATTTATTTTGTAGCCATTACATTTAAATTTAAGACTTAACTTTACAGGTCTGAGATGTTTTATGAAAGTATTCCCCATCACAGCATGGAATATTTAACATGCCCCTTCATAAAAAAATAATCAATTATCCATTAATCATTAAAATTAAAAATGTCTTAAACAAATAATGGAATTTGACTGAAAAGTTTATTTATCATAAACAAAATATTGGGAGAAAAAGTAGAAGAATATAATATAAATGTTACATTGTCAAAGAACAATTTTCTCCAAAAATTTCACCAACTATCCTCATAAGATGAAAAAATAAAAATAAAACAAACATCTATTGTATTGTGCATTCATAAATGTTCTCTATGATATTTTGAAACTCACTACATGTAACTCCACGAACTTCCGTTTTGCAAAATTGGAATGACACGCATTTCTCTTTCATATTGAAAAAGAACATTAAAAATTTTAATGAACTTTTTCAGGACCATAAAACATGTACATGTATCAATGTTGTACTTTAAAAGCAGTTTTTCATATTCATGTTGACAGAGTAACCATGTTTAAATCTGTTTGAGAGTAAAATATATCGTTTTGATTTAATGAAAATATTGATTATTATCAAAGTCCTCTCTTTCGAGTGCTAATCATATCTGCAAGTTTTTAGATTGATTGATTGATTGAATACTGTTTGACGTCCCTCTCCTAAATATTTCACTGATATGGAGACGTCACCATTGCCGTTGAATGGCTGCAAATTTACGACTATGCTCGGCACTTACGGCCTTTGAGCAGGGATGGATCTTTATCGTGCCACACCTGCTGTGACACGGGGCCTCGGTTTATACGGGCTCTTCCGAAGGACTACCCCATTCAGTCGCCTTTTACGACAAGCAAGGGGCTAATGAGGACCTATTCTAATCCGGAGCCCCACGGGGTGCAAGTTTTTAGACCTTTGTTGTAATTGTGATCTTTTTTTATTATATTCCATCTTTGCATAAAATGTCTTTTTAAAAGGTCGAAGAAATAGTTTCCATTCTTTAAACATCTATTTCAACAATTTTCAACTCATATTTAGACACCATCACAGGGCTGCGAATTTAAATACATAATGATTTAACATATATTTCTACAAAATGGCGGCGTTTACATTCGCGTTTCGACTTATACATTTATAGGGAAAATAAAGTACAATGTCGTTTATAAATAGAGATTGGAATTTTGGTAGTGATTTTTAACGTTTTTGATCGTTTGACATTTCATTTGTCACGTAATTTTATTGTCGTCTACTACGTAAACAAATTTGAATCGATGGAAAAAAAAAAAACGAAAAGGGAAGGAGCTTAAAAGATAATTCAGTGCTCAATGACTGATTTTAAGTCTTTTCAGTGTATACATTGATATTTCCATGAAAACAGTATCCATTCAGTTGATGAAACAGATTAATTCTACTTACATTCATATAATATCTTACATTATTTATATATATAAATATAATATATAATAATTTAGTTTTTAATATTAAAAAAATCATTTCCATGGATCATATGATTTATATTGTATAGACCGTCGTTTAGACAAGGCCGCCTCGAGTCTTTGGAACACACTGCCTTTTAACCTTATAGAATGTGCTTCACTGCCTTGTAAAAAAAGATCTTAAAACTCACCTTTTTAAGCTAGCCTTTAATCTGCGATTCTCTTTTAAATATAAATATCGTTTTATAATTCGACAGTGACATCATGACAAATTTTATTTACATGTATGTATATATGTATTTTTTTATAATCACTATCTCTTTGATATATTATAATTTTTAATTGTAAAGCACTTTAAGGAGGCTGGCGGGTCAAAAGTTTAATCTTAAATTAACCACCAGATTTAACTTATTTTTTTAGATATGGTATATTTAGCTGTCAACTATCATTTGGCAAAGAAAAAATTCATATATTTTAGTTTTAAAATTTTATCATTTTGTATATCTTTATATGGAGCTCTCCTTTTAAAGGAGATTGAAATAGTCTAAAAATGGCTGCCACCCCCTAGCCTCGTTAAAGGACTCAAATCGATAGAGCGCCATATAAATTTTATATTACAATTACAATAATGTATTGTCTTTTGTATTATTTTTACAAAGGCATAGGAAACTACTCGTAGTATTTCATTTCTCTTTATTAGGTGAAAAATTGATTGCACTGTAACATAACAAAGAACGTACTAGTAATTGAATAGGCACTTTTCATAAATTAAATGAGCAGTCGGAAGATTTAATTATAGACTTTGAAATTTTGGAGAAAAACTTGTTTTCGAAAGAAAGTTCCCTGAAAACTTATCTGATTGTAATTACTTAACTCAAATATTTTTTTTTTTCAATTGCTTTGCTCGTCACACGTTAGTAATATTCCCTTGTGTAAAGGGTTGTGTTTTTATGTAATTGATATCAAACGCCGAAAAGTAAAATCACAAAATTCAGACCCGATGTTTTTTTTTTTTTTTTATTTTTATTTCAATTCGAAAATTTTATTCCATAAATCAATGTATCTTAAATATATTATTCGATACGCAGGTAGGTTAAGGTTACAACCAAATATTCTACTTGCCTATATAATATGACGTCATAGTAAGCTATATGATGCGAAGTTTAGAGATAACAATTTCTTATAATCGATATCTAAAATTGATTTGAGGTCGTAAAATTTAATCAAAATATGCAGAGGCATAATATCAACGGAATTTTGTCGTTTCTGGGTCTCTGTAGTTATCACAGGGGTTAAATACCAAACCCGTGACGTCATAACTGTTGATCATGCAGTAGCAGAGAGAAAGTGAAAGGTAACGAGAATTCATGTAAACAGACACAAGAAATGGGAGTTAAAAAGCATTTAGAATGAATATCATGTGTTAATCATGTGGGAATAAAGCTTATGAATAAGGTATGGTAATATACTTCTACAATTTCTTCGTAAAATTAAAGCAGGGAGGGTGTTTACTTGTCGATCGGCCTTTCCTCTTTCGTTCGTAAAAAATAAGATGCAAAAGTTTAATATTACGCCGCACACTCTGAAACTTAATGTTTGTTTCTATCTGAAGTTCTTGTTCTATTGTTCTTGGAAAGTGCTGCTAGAATCGTATGGTTTCCGGGAATTAATGCACTTTTTTTCGATGTTATGAACAAAATGTAAAAATTTTCGGAAGGTTTCGTCCGAAAGTGTTGAATAATTATTTCTGTGATAAAACAGTAGGATTCTAGCAGCACTTTTTATGGTACAGAGATGTTTTTACATAACTAATATTACAAATTGAATTTAAATATCCCCGGGGTAGGTTGAACTTTTCACTTTTTCAATAAGGCATATTTTCTAATTATAGACGTCACGTGGTGACGTCGTGGTGAAGTGCTGCGTGTAGTATATGTCCCATTGACGTCATAAAATGTATAATTATAACAAAAGTGTTATCCTTGACTTTCCCGATTTATTAGTGTTACATAATTTTAAAAAAGTGTTAATTCGCCGAACTCTGGTCCATGTGCTGCCTTAACATACCCGCGTACGTTCCAATCAAACTTTTAGTTACAAGCCTGCTTCAGTTAATTAGTGTGAATGAATTTTAGATATGATCTTCTGTATCGAATCAGCTGGGAATTGTCACCACATGCAGATGATAAGTGTATGTTTCTTGATTAATAGAGGATGCTTGTGATAGAAATGTTGAAGTTATCATGTTTATCTTAGAGCTCAATTTTATTATTCAAAATAGCAATATCATACAAATATTCGTGAAAAATATTCTAGAACACCATTTCGAATCACATAATAACATTTTATTGAAGACTTGACTGTATGTAAGTTTTGTGCACAACAATATTTCAATCAATGAAAAAAACCACATGTATGTGTAGGCATATACAATGCGTTAAAGTTATTTTTGTGAAAAGGTATAAATTTTTAATTACAACTTAAGAGTAGTTTAAAAAAATTCATAAGTATAGTTGTATTAAGATTCAAAAAATTAGATACATTTTTTAACTGTATGAAAGTTGAGATATAATTTATAACAGCTGTATGTTAACATGTAAATCCTAAATTATATACATGAAAAAAATTCAAAAGCAACACTCATAAAACTGTTTCAAGTTTGATCTATGTAATCATAAATCCTTTTACATTCGTCACTTCTTTCATTGTTCCGTAATAAAGTTGTCATCAATACGTTCATAAACTGTCATGACGTGAACATCTGTCTGGGTTTGATAACTTCTTTTCAAAGTCAGGATACGTTGGAGAGCAATAATCACCAGGAATATCATAATGAAGAAGGATCCAGTCCCAATGACGATCAATCTAACAAAGTTACTATTCATCTTTGTCAAATCACTGTCAGTTTTGTTAGAGGTAGAAACTTAAAAGAAAACAAAAGTATAATAAAGCTTGGATACAAATTTTACCACATACATGTTAGCGTTCCATTCATAAAAATGCATTGTTTGAATGTTTTAACTTCATGAAAATCTTGGTGGAAAATGGGTTGCAAAGATAATTTAATGTATAGAAATAATGTCCCGTCTAAAGACTGGACAAATGAGTAGACATTTTCAGGCTGCGTCTTAATGTTTAATACCTTCCATCCTTGACATACGTCTAACCGCATCCTCCTATTGTGCAAAAATAATTCTTCTCTGAATAACAACAAAAAACGTTTCCGTTAACAGAGCTTAAAAGAGAACACCATGAGTTCTGTAGAGGTACGATCAGGTGCCTTTGATGCGTAAGCATTCCCTTTTTCAAACAGGGTGTGACCAATGTAACTGATTTAGTGGACAGGGTATTCCAAAGTCAAATTAAATAAGAAGAACAATAAAGACATGATGATTAATACATGTATATAATAATTCATCCATTACATTGAGGTTATTGGATATTAAACTATCTTTTAAGCGCAAACATTAAACAAGAGTGAATAAAATAATTCAATCCTAAATAAATTCTTTCAAGCTCTTTTTCCTGCATTCCTACCGTAATTATGATATAAACATAGGGTACTATAATAACAATTGCTAGAAGATAGAAAGGGATAAAACCCAAAACATAAACAATTTGAGGTCTTTTTTGTCATGTTTAGTTATTCTCACTATAACACAGTTCGTACAGGAAGGCAATAAAAAGTTAACCTGAAAAACGTCATCAATTACATTCATGCTAGTAAAAAAAATATTTTGTCACTATTCAAACTGCTAGTATTCCCGCCTTGAAATGTTGAATTACTTGATAATTTTGAATTAACGTGGGTTATTGTCCCGAATCAATTATTGCTAGAAAGTAGATACGAGTAAATCTCAAAACAATTACTCAAACAACATTTTGAGGATTTGTTATAGACATTGTTAGGAAGACAGAGTCATTCTCACTTTAACATTATTCGTAAAAGTAGGCAATAAAAAGTAAGTCCGAAAAACTCCATCTATTAACTTCAAGCTGGTAAAAAAACAATTTTATTTCTCTTTACACTTCTATCGCTCTTACATGCAAAGTAGTCCCCGTCTTGGAACGTTGAAGGAACTTGAACTTGGATATTACCCTACTGAAAGATTACGTTTATGTATTGGAAAAAAAAATACAGTTTCATTGCCAAAATTGCTTATTTATCATTTACTCCATGTATAACTATCTTTATGCCCTTTTCCTTTATTGGCTATAAAACTTCTGTGTTTTTTGTCAAAATCAAGTCTGAATAAATTATTCAAATACAGCTATCAATATTTAAAAGGCAACAATTTTGCATTTGTGTTTGAAAAAAAGAAACGTTAATTCCATGTCATTGTCTTGGGAATTATGTTTTAATAAATTGTATATGAAGTAAAAATACATTCGTATGATTTTCATCTCAGTTTTATTTGTTGTACATTGAAACGCGATTTTAAAAAATGAAAAAAAGGAAGGATACTTTCTTTTCCTAGGCACCTGATCTACACAACTGAAATTTCAAGGGGTCTGTTTTATACAAACTTAACATATCCGTCTTCTTTAAAGAGTTTTTTTTTTGAGTTCAAATACTGTTCGTTATCCTCATACTTTTTTATTAAGTTCAAAACTGTTATACTGATTAATTTACATAAGTAGGGAAACCATATAAGAGACTTGAATTTAGAATTGGCGACCCTGCCATTTTTTATGATTTTTTTATTGCCAATACCATTCAATATTTCAATTTTACCTTGACAGGATCCATTCACAACATCACATGTATTTTTGGAGCAATTACATTCATTCTGACAGCCTCTTCCAAAGGTACCTGGTGGACATGTTTCATTGCAGTTTATTCCGCGAAAACCTGCTCCACATTCTGTTCCACAATAGTACATACATGTAGTATAAGGAAACCGTATCAATCTTTATCATGTACAAGTTTATCATATTATTAGAAAAAAATGTCCTCTTTTAAATTTCATTAAAATACGTTTCATGTTAAATTCCTACAAGGAACGTTTACCATATAGATATACATTAAGTTACATGTATTAGGCAACCGTTTTTTTTTTTTTTTTCATGAAGTTTACACAGTTTTATGTTAAATTCCTACTAATTTTGAGAACAATATGCACATACTTTAGACGTTCACAAAACATTTCTTAAACATAATAGAGAGGTTAAGCAGATGACCGTGTACGTCTACTTGTACGGGTAGCTAGGGAAATCCCCTAATTTAATGCGCTTTACGTCATCAGTTTTGCATACCGCGCAATTCTACAAGTTGTACAAAACGTGTAGATTCGTAAGTACACGTAGGTGAAAACTTGTAGCTTCTTAAACTCAAACTACGGAATAAATATTTTTCAGTCGATATTTGATATGAAGTTCAGAATTTATTACGAACATCCAATGTATCTTTTTTATTCCAAGTCATAGATTTATTTGATACAAATGGATTGTAAAGTGCCTTGTTGAAATGACGTTTTACACGTACCGGTACACGTTCGATTTGCTAAACAGAACACGACATTAGTTACGCGTACGAGTAAAATCACTTCTAGGTTTACATGTACAAGTAGACGTACACGGTCAAATGCTTAACCTCTCTAATGACTAGTTCAACAGCCATAAAATTTAAAAATAAGACATACCTTTACAGGTCTGGGATGTTTTATCAAAGTATTCCCCATCACAACATGGAATAGCTAAAATCCCCCTTTATACAAAATACTCAATTATTCATTAATTACTAAAATTAGAAAATAACTTTAAAAAATAATGGAATTTGGCTGAAAATGTCACTTATCTAAAAAATATATTGGGAGAATAGTTAGAAGAATATATTATAAATGTTACTTTGTCAAAGAGCAGTTGTCTCCATAAATTTCACTAACTATCCCCATAAGATGAAAAAATAAAAATAATTTTGAAACTCACTACATGTAACTCCAAGAACTTCCCTTTTGGAAAATTGAAATGACTAGCATTTCTCTTTCATCTTGAAAAAGAATGCTTTTTCCAATGAAGCTATATATACAGAACCATCAAACATGTACATGTATCAATGTTGTACTTTAAAAGTAGTTTTTCATATTCATATTGACAGAGTAACAATATTTAAATCTGTTTGAGAGAAAAATATATCGTTTTGATTTCTTTCAAGAAAATATTGATCATAATCAAAGAATTTTCCTTTGAGTGCTAATCATATCTGCAAGTTTTTAGACCTTTGTTGTAACTGTGATCTTTTTATCATATGGAATCTTTGCATAAATATCTTTTCAAAAGCTCAAAGTAATAGTTGCAAATTATTTTAACATCTCTTTCACCAATATTCATCTCATATTTAGACACCTTCACAAGGCTGTTAATTTAAATACATGTACATACACATGTAAAGATTTAACATATATTCCTTTAAATAGGCGGCGTTTACATTCGCGTTTCGACCAAAATATTTATAAGGGGAAATAAAGTACAAAGAAGTTTTTAAATGGAGATTGGAATTTTTGTAGTTATTTATAACATTTTTTATCATGTGACATTTCATTTGTCACGTGATTTTATTGACGTCTACAACGTAAAAAAATCTTAATCCGTTCGGTGGAAACAAGATTGGGCGAAAAGGGAAGGAGTTAAGCAATAAGGTTAACGAAATCGCTTGGAAATTATTACAAGAAGGAAAAACTATCAGCTACGAATCAGAAACATTGGATGTGTCAAGGATTACAATCGCAAGTTTTAAAAAGCGTACAGAACGTCGACATTTCATCGAAAACATCCCGAGACGAGGCAAGAAACTCATCGTGACAGCCCGAGATCATTAAAAGCTACTAAGGCTCATAAAAACCCAAAGAAGAGAGAGTTTACAAGATATAACGGACAAAATTAATTGAAAATAAAGAAAGGTTCATATCTAAGCGAACTGTACAATAACATCTGCATAAACATGGATTCGTGTGACGGTTAGCAATTAAAGTTATAATTCGAGAGGTTAATAGGAGAAAGCGTTGATCTTGGTGTCGAGAAAAGAGAAAACTCACTGTTGACAACTCTTGATTTTATGCGCTGGAACGGTATTACAATGATGAGCTGGCCAGCAGAGAGTCTAGACTTAAATATCATTGAAAATCTGTGGCTCCTTATTAAAAGAAAGCTTCAAAGAAGAATAGGGAAAATTGAGAACAAAGACGATCCCTTCCGTGAAATCCAGCGCATCTGGACCGACATAACACCGGAGTTTGTTGAAAGCCTGTACAGGACCAATCCGAGCCGGTTACTATGAAAAAAGAAAACTAGTTACAATGATGACCTACTTTCGTCTCGAATTTAAGCACGCCATCATTTTTTGACGAATATATATTGCATCATGCTGTATATACATGTACTTGGTGCATTGTACAGTGAGGGTTCCCTTTCCTAACATCATGAAACATATGAAGGTAACGACAGTATTCAAGATCAAAAGTCCATAAAAGAATACAAAATAGGAGCAGAGCAAACAAAAAAACAAAATATCTGAGGTGGGATCAGGTGCTATAAAGAAGTGTGCATCCCCTGCCGACCGGTCACACCCGTCCTGTGCTCCTTGACATGATCGGAAAATAACGCAAAAATCCGTTGTCAATTCACTGTATGAATAATGGACCAGTAATTAGTATGAAAATCGTCAGTCAGCTTTTGACTCAACGATAAATTGTATTTACCGGGTACTGACAAGGTCATTGTATGGACCCTAGAACTGACGACTTTAAACTAGCCTGCTTAAAATCTTGTATCATCTACTGCGACAAAGGATCTAGGTTTATGCAGCATTGTCCAAAAAATTCCATTTCCGCGCTTTGCAATGGGATTTGAATCGATGATGCAAATTTAACTCGTTCTTGTATAAAAGCTTTAACTATCATGCAACCTGGCAGCTTGTAGATAATTAAGAGATGATAAAAAGTAAAAACAGGTTATTGAGAATATTTGGCAATCAATAGTACAAATAAAAACTGATACACCTGTTGGGTCTTTGCTGAGTACGAGAGTTGTCCGGTGAAATAGTGGTCAAACCACTTTTTCTTGAAAAATTATAGACGAACATTTTCAGAAAGAGATTATTTATCATGTTTACTAGCATATTAATTCTTTTTGGTAGAATAAAGACAATAACACATTTTGTTGTTGCCTCACACTTGACATTTATGTATACTGACGTCGTATTGTCAATTAATAATGGATATCTCCATTTTAATAGCATAACGATATACTGGTGAGATTGAAAAAAAGACATTACAGAGTCTGACACATCTGTTTCATATTTGGATATATTACTTGAAAAAATACATTTATGGTAATCTACTGAGGAAACTTTATGAGAAAAGTGCATGACTTTAACTTTTCTATCGGAAACTTCTCTTACTCATGCACCTTGATCACCTGCATACGTAGTTTATACTTCTCAGTTGATTCGATTAGCAAGAGCATGCTCTACATATGTGCAATTTCATTCAGGGGTACGTTGTTGACAAACATGTTGATGTAAAAAGAATAATAGCAATCTCATTTAAAATCGTAATTTCGTAAGTTGTATGGTCGTAACAAAGACCTTGTCAGAAAATACATTTTACCATTGAGTCAAATTCTTACTGACGTAGTTAGGGTCTTGCGTCTCCTACGTAAGACCCTTCTATTAGTTTATTGTTTCTTTTTCGCTTTTATTATTTTTTTTTTCTGCCGATATTTTGTGCAGACGATTTCTCAGAGTTGCTTGGACGGATTATATGAAATTTTTATGGATGATGTATCATGATCTGAAGTTAATATGTTTTTTTTTATTATTTTTCGAAATTTACTTCCGGTCGTGAATTATCGCCCTTTAATTGGACTTTTAGTGAACCATTTTGTCCAGACAAAAACTCGAAAACGGCAAAAGTTAGAGAAACGAAATTTTCAGCGTATATAGTCGACATGTTGTAGTTTTGTATCTACATTTTCAAATCTTCCGGAAGTGCCTAGTATGGAAGCTCGGTAGGGGTCGAAATTTAGGACACGAATCAAGAGTGTTTTTTCGAGACATTTTCAATCATATCTTTTAAAGCATAACTAATTTATGTAAACATACTGAACAAAATTTGTGCAGAATTAAAAGATCTTTAGTATGATACCAAGAAAAAAGTGCTGACTCATCACATTAGGGACAAAAAGGGGCCAAAAGTCTTTAATCGATAACTCTTTAACAGCTAATATTTATGTATATATTACTGAAGCAAAAATGTTTATCTAAACAATTTACAACTGAATATTATTATTTTTATGTCGTACATGTAAAATACATAATTGGGGGCCACAAGGGGACAGAATGCAAAATCTTTGACGCTAAATATCTGAAAAGTGGGAAATATTTTGATAAGTAATAATGAACAAAAGATGTTGGAAATAATGTTCTTAACAATATGCAACCTTTCATTTTTCGCTAAACGTCCCCATTAGGGAGTTGAAGTGTTCGCCCCTAAATATTTCTTTTGCAAATAACTCGAAAACGAAAAAGAATTTCTGAATAGTTGTTGAACAAAAAGTGTTCAAAATTTTGAGAAGTTGAAGACGAAATCAAATAAAAGGAGCTGGGCACTCAAATTAGGGGCCAAGAGGGACCAAAAGTCTTCAATCGATAACTCTTTTGCAGTTAATATTTTGTAGTACATAACTGAAGCAAAGATGTTTATCTCAGCTATTTACAACTATATATCTTGATTCTTATGACGTATGGTTCATAATTGGGGGCCACAATGGGCCAGAATGCAAAATCTTTGACGCTAAATATCTCGAAAAGTGAGAAATATCTTGATAAGTAATATTGAACAAAAGATGTTCAAAATCATGTACTGAACAATATGCAACCTTTCATTTTTCGCTAAACGTCCCCATTAAGGAGCTGAAGGGTTGGCCCCTAAATATTTCTTATGCAAATACATGTAACTCGAAAACGAAAAAGAATCTCTGAATAGTTGTTGAACAAAAAGTGTCCAAAATCCTGAGAAGTTGAAGATGAAATCAAGAAAAAGGGGCTGGGCACTCAAATTAGGGGTCAAGAGGGGCCAAAAATCTTCAATCGATTACTCATTATCAGTCAATATTTTGTAAAACATTACTGAAGCAAAGATGTTTATCTCAACCATTTACAACTAAATATCATAATTTTTATGTCATATGGTACATAATGAGGGACCGCAAGGGGCCAGAATGCTAAATCTTTGTCGTTTTATATCTCGGAAATGAGAAATATTTTAATAAGTAATATTGAGCAAAACACGTTCAAAATCATGTTCTGAACAATATGCAACCTTTTATATTTCGGTAAACGCTCCCTTTAAGGAGCTGAAATGTCGGCTCCTAAATATTTCTTTTGAAAATAACTCGAAAACTTAAAAGAATTTCTGAATAGTTGTTGAACAGAAAGTGTTCAAAATTCTGAGAACTTTAAAATGAAATGAAGAAATAAGGACTGATCCCTAATATTAACAGTTGTGAGGGGCCAGAAGTTGAATTTTGAAGTCTTTATTGTTCAATGTCTTTATACAGATTATGGAAAATCATTATTTTAGAATGAAAATCTCAATCAAAATCTTATCTCATTTAGACTCGGACGGAAGACACACTCGTTGCTCGCAACGAGATCGTATCTAATTTCAATACTAATCGTTATTCAATTATTTACACACTGAATTGACGACTGATTTTTCCGTTACTCTCCGATCATGACAAAAGCAAACGGTGGATGTGACCCTCGGCATAGGATGCTCACTCTTCCATCGTACCTGATCCCGCTTCTGATGTTTTTAAGGCCCGTGTTTGTTCTGCTTCTATTTTGTATTGTTTTATGGATTTTTTAGCTTGATCATGAATACGATTCGTTATCCCCATATATTTATAAAACGAGAGCAAAATACAGAAAAAAGAAATGTTGTACAGGTGTATATACATTAAAATACCACAAGTACATGTATTTTGTTTCTTAGAAGTTTATTCTTAGCTCTGATTTATATTAACATGTTGTAACGACATTTTTTTCATGAAAAACGAGACAATTGTAAGTACAGTTACATATACAATGACCCCAGTGATCAAAATAGCTGCCATACTCTTTCCTCTTCCATGTTTTGTCCTGAAAAAAAAAAAATCTGTCTGAGGAAAATAAAATATAAGTAAGTGGAGAAGATTAATAAAATGTTTAATTAGTCATCCTTCGTTATAAAAAGTCACAGCAACGGAAACTCATAAAATGTTTTGTCACAAGTAAATTTCTATATCTTGATATTTTAAAACGTTTATTATAAACTCCTACGTCGTTTTTTATTTGTTTCATGTACTTGCAGAACACACAATATACACAAATCTTCAAAAAAAAAATCAATCCGTGTATATTCTGTGATATATAGAATAGGAATTCAAGTTTTACATAGAAATATATAGAACAAATCTTTGAAAATCTTCTCCTCAAGAACCCGTGGGCCATAAAAGCTGAAACTTATGTGGAAGTATCTTGGTTTAGTGTAGATTCTAACTTGTGGAAACATCCAGGGGTAGTGTAGATGCTAAACTTTTAAAACTTGATTAAATTCGTGACCCCCGGATGTAGAACGGGGATACAATAAGGAATCCAAGTTTAACATAGAAATATATAGGAAAAATCTTCTTCTCAAGAACCAATGAGCCTGAAAATCTGAAATTGATGTGGAAACATTGGATAGTGTACATGTATATTTTACATTCTCCAAATTATGACCCCAGAGGTTAGGGCGGGGTCACAATATGTAAAACAAAAGTATACCAAATCGACCCGTTATCGAACAAACATATTGCTTCCTCTGGGGTTTTTCATTGTTACCAGGGGTAAAATACAAATGTTATAGCTATTTTTTTTTTTGATTGAGTTCAACAGAAATACATGTGTAATCTTACCGTGACTCTTAGATGTAATCAAGACTACATGTTGTAAGAAATAATTGTCGTCTTACTTCATATTAGTTTTCTGTATAAATATACCTTTTGGGTTTGAACAATGTTCCATTCATGTGCAATGAGTGCGTTAGATTTTTTGAAGACATTATTGTGCTAGATGCTGGAAAGAGTAATGACGTCAATAATAAAGCTGTTGATGAGGATGATGATGACGTTGTGGTAGTAAATGATTGCTTAACATAACCATAGCATTCTGCATCTGAAGAGAAACATGCTCTTAATAATAAAGTAAGTTTTTACTTATATTGACAATTTACTTTATGATTCTCGACAAACAGTAGTTACTGCTACTCATATATCTGTCTACTCAGTTTTATATTTGAATATTTTCCCAAAAATGGACGTTTATGGTAACAATACAACAAAACTTTTAAAAACCCGATTACTTAAACTGTTACATTTACGATTACAATATTAGCATTTCTAGATCTTATCAGCGTTTAAATTTTCAGTTTTTGGAAGGCGTAGATCTGTATCTTAAGATATGTTAAAACCGAATTGATTAGATAAAAAGTTCTGTTAAGCACATGTACATGTACATATAAAAGCAATAAGTCATATAAATCGATCAAGTGCCAAGCCCACATGGTATTCCTCAATACAAAGCAACGGTTTTTTGTTCTAAATAATGGATTCCAGTACTTACATTTGTAAGAATCTACTGATGGATAAGAGTTAGGACAAGGTGGTTGAAATTGGCTGCAGTCAGACAGAAAGCTACTTCTTATGCTTTTGTATCCTTCATCATAATTAGCACACTTTCCTCCTGAAAAACAAAAACAAAGAAATTCTTATAAAATTGTTGCAACAAGCCTTAAAATTAAGGTCTAGCAGACATCTTCCTAATTTTTCATATATTTTTTAACAATGCAATTTCACATTCATGAACTTCGCATAAATGTTTAGCTTTGAATGCTTAAGGTAGTCCGATCCTCAGGTTTATAAAATTGGCGGTTAAGTAATCAGATATACTTATAAAAGTAGCTCTGAATATTGAAATATTCTGGAGAGGGACGTTAAACATTATACAATCAAACAAACAATCCTGGCTGAGGATCAGATATCCTTAATGCTAAAACAGCTTTGTTAATTAAATATTCATATGTACATGCAAATAAAATACACTATGAATGCTTGTACCGATTATTTTAATTGGAGAAGCGCAAACTTCCAACAATGAGGTTCTCATGCTGTTCAAAACACAGTGGTAGGTGAAGCCTTTGCAATCGTTCTTTATAATGTGACATTGCTTTTTAGCTGCTCTCTGTTCCCATTCCAGTTTCGTAACAGGACAACTCTTCACGTGTTCAAGTGTTTGTGTGGAAAGGTTGCAAGGTAGTGAAAAACTTTCAGCACATCCTCTCTGAAAATTTCTGAGCTGGTTTCAATATGTTTGCAGAATGTGCAGAAATACCATCACCATCCGAAGTTAAATGTATATTGGAAATGTGTAGATTGAGAGAAGCATTACTCTACTAGAATACATGTACTAACAGCAGTTTGTTAGAAGGAAGTTTCTTGTAGGCAGCTCTCTGCTTAAACAAAATAGGAAATGCTTTTTTGGTGTCGAGGGGCTCAACAAAATGTTAGTCTAACAAGATTTATTTGTTAATCCACAAAATTTATGATAGTTAACTTATGCAGTAAAAAATATCTTTTTAGTCCAATTAGCAATTGATTAAAGAACTTTATTCGGTAATAACCAATATTTGCCCCAAATCAAACTTTGATGGAGATATATTTAGTTAAGTTCTTTAACAGGGGAATATATGCTGACTTCAAAGCACTGAATATTTTCATACGTAATGACGCCATATGTACGCAATGACGTCACAAACATGACGTAAATTTCAGTTTTTTTTAATGAATTTTACAGAAAAATGTACATATTTCGTCGATATTTTGAGTAAAAGTCAACGAGCGCATGTGTGTTCAGGATCAATATTTTGATAAAATGTGTAGAATGATAATATCAATGAAATATGACATTATTGTTCCTGAAAAAAAACTTGCGCTCTATAAATTTTAAAGCTAAAATTGTTGCTTGAATTATTTTCCCACCATTGTTTCAGTATTTCGTTGATGATATTTTGCTTTTTTAAATATTCCATCGAAAGTTTAAAATATTTTAAGCTTCGTGATTCGGAAATTACAACTAGACTGTTTCCGGGGACAACCTGAAAATTTGCAAAATGTACCTTTAATAATTTAAATTCATACTATTTATAATTACTGATCAGCATGAGAAACTTTTGGGGAAAAACCCTCGTCTAGAAATAAATACATTTTCTTGTTTTACTCATTTTTAGTATTCCAGAATGCAAAAAAGACAATATTCACACAAAAAGCTTGATTATTTTTAGTTGTTTTTTTTTCGATTATTATTATCTGGACATGAACTCAGCATGAATGTACATCGAGTTGTTAAAAATAAACAAGATGTGTTTGTAAAACACTAGTCCCCCCATATGGCAGCTTATAACGTGGTTTAAAATTTTCTAAATGCATGTGAAAATCCTATGACCAAGGTAAAAGATTGTAAAGGTTTTACCCAAAGGGAGGACTTGTTTCAAGGAATACGCCCGTGAAATGTAGGTCCTATTTCTAACTATTCAAAATTAAGGCCAAAGTCATTCTTCAAAATTAAAGGGGTGTCAAACCCTACGATCAAGGTGAAAAGTTAAAAAAATATATAGTTTTACCCTTTGAAAGGTCTTTCAAAATAGATATCTTTTTGAAGCATGGAAGCCCTCCAATTGTTTACAAGTTACGACCAAGGTTAAATTTATGTATTTTCTTTTTATGAAATATACCAAACGCCTAATTCAAGGTCAATAGGTCAAATTTGGTCGTTACAATGAAGGGTTTTGTCAAAAGGAATGTGAAAGTCATAGTCATAGTCCCACATACTGAAATATTATTGGCAAGGTTAACATTTTTACGGACGAACAGACACATAGATAGAGAGTTAAACATACAGCTAAACAGACAGCTAGAAAGACGAACGAACTTGACTAAACCATATACCCCGAAACCTTGTTCACAGGGCTTAGAATAAAACTTACCAAAGAAATAAGGACGGCAGAACTAAAATATGTTATTAACACAACTTTCTAAAATGAAAGAAAATTTCATAAACTTAATGCTTGAGTGTTAGATTGATGAAAAAAAATTTAAATAGTATACATGTATTTGGAATCGAAATACGTATTTTTTTTATAACCACAATAATGTTCAAAATGATAAGGAAACGCTCAGTAGAAGAGAATCATCTATCTTACATAATTTTCTTACAATATTTAGGACATACATAAAAAATAAAAAAAGAGGGGAGATGCATTGATTATTGCAGCCCGAAGGACTAGACTAGTACTGCTCTATACATATAAGTTATAGTCTTGTTAAACAGAATTTTTTCCCTTTATAATAAATAAATTACGAGATACATAATACGAGGGGCATTTCAAAAGTCATGAGAATTGTTTAATAAAAAATTAACCGTTTTACGGAAATTATTGAGTTTGATATCATTAGAAAGAAAAGAAAAATATACACATATTGTGACGTCACTTTATATTTTTTATGACGTAATATCTCCGAAAATAACATCAGAATATAGAATATTTAGCATACTGAAAACTCGCGTTTTTATCCTCATTGCACAATTTTAAAAGTGCTGCCAAAGGCTTATTTAAAAACATATTTCAAAGAAAATTTTCATTTGCAAAGAAGCAGAGTAGGACTACGGTACTGTTTATCAACAGTACTATATTCCATTGTTTGGTTTGTCTACTGGCGCGGTTTATGCTATCATCGGCATTCATCAAAGATTTTAAGTTACATGATACGACTGGATTTTCAGCCTTTTATATACAATTTATATACTTCTCCAATGTATGAAATAAAACATTTTCTGTTTAAAACTACTGTGGAATCATCATTGTTCATTGGGGACCAATGTTCGTGGCTTTCGTGGGTAACCCTGACCCACGAATTTACATCCACACGAACGTATATTACAAACATGTTAAAATTTATTTATATCGTAAAATAACCGTTACCCTTATGTCTGTTTGATCGCACATAATTTGCATGTGGTTAATTATTGACACGAAACAAAATAAAACAAAAACAAAACAAATAGATATTTAGCATCAATGACACCCATAGCTTTAAACAATAAGTAATAAAATGATAAATACAACTGTTAAATTTAAGTACTGTTTACATTATAGTCCAACACGCTCAAATGTCCCTTTGATGAGGTCAATTTTTAGTGCGATTTTGGAGTGGGTGCTAATTATCCAATTAGCATGAATTGGTTTCAGGGTAAACGTTTTAATTCAAATTTTGCATTGTTGTCATAGTTCTCATTTAGAGATTAAAAAACAACATGTACCATTGGTGTTTTTTATAATCATAATTTACTGCGACATCACGGCTGTAATTGTCGGTGCAAGCCGCCGGTACATTTTTGTGTTCGCAAGAGAGATAACTTAAATAAACAACATGACGGGGTTATCCTTCTTTGTTTTAACTTTGGGGGGAAAAACGATATAGAACTTGTTACCAACGAAATTACATCCCAACGAACCAGGAAATTTTTGGCTATCCACGAACATTGACCCCCACGAATAAAAATGATTCCACAGTAATGTACATAAATGGAGTTTTCAACATATCTATTTTGAGTAACAGTGCTCTTACCAATTACAAATAAAATGTACAAAAGTCTTTCCCCTGACTTGTTTCTGTGCGTATTTTTTCTCATTAATTCAACTTCGGCGTCCAAAACCTCAGTACTGCTTTGGACTTTTGACTCCAAAAAAGGTTTATAAGTTACATAGACATGTAGAATCTTATTTAATCTCCATGAAATAATTTTTGCAAATATGTGGAGGTACGGTGGGGTTACAACTGCGCCTGCGCCATTTTGGATTTTACGAGAAAATATTGGGCACACTAAACTTAACTTCTCTTAAGCCTTCATCGATCCCAAAGATATGGTTAAAACACCTGACGCCTGACACACTTGATGCCATAAAATTTAGTAACACGATCGTCTATTTTTCTTTTATTGCCAACATTGCTTTTTTCTCACAGTTGGGTCTGTTTTACACAATATTTTGAGCAAGATTCGATAAAAATATGCGATGTTTGACAATCGCATAAACCATCGCAGAACAAGAAGATCTCTGAAATAGACCACTATATGTTAGATTGTCGTCTATGTAAAGATTCTACCAACTGTCATTAACGTCCGATAGCTTGCTACCGAGTAATGATCAAAAGTTGTTTTTAAAATTTTACATTGATGAAATTGTGTCTTTTGTTACGTCATTTTTATGACCAGAATTGTAAGTTTGCAGTAGTATGACGTCATTTTCGGAGGTACTACGTCAATAAAATTATAAATTGACGTCACATTATGTGTGTATTTTTCTGTTCTTTCCAATGATATCAAATTCAAAAATTTCCGTAAAACAGTTAATTTTTAATTAAACAGTTCTCAGGATTTTTTATGAAATACCCCTCGTATATTCAGCAAATTGAATCTGTAAAAATATATCTGTTTTTCATATTAAATATATAAAGTTGCTTATCATTTATTAGAACATCGAATTTCACTTCTCACATAAAAACGTACTCTGCACAATTCGTGTTTTATATTTTATGATAGAAAATTAAATACATTTTTGAATATATTTGATGCATGTGTCTAACTTCAATTGATATTTTAATTATGCAGCCAACATTTACTTGAGGAATTGATCAAGTTTAAAATGGTATCGATTTTGTTTGATTTTTATCAGACTATAAGTTTTCAAGATATTCGCAACTATCGTCTTCATCAATTAGACACATGCCTTTTCACATATTTTGAAGCGGTTTGATGATCAAGATTCATTTCCATTGTTTACTTTATATATTTCCCGGGTGACAATTGATGGTAACATCGATGTTTTCTTGTGTTTTATAAAAGCGTTTGTAAGGTTAGATCTAATTTGCTTCATTTGCATTGAAATGCTTGTGAAGAATACCTGATTTGTCATCTTAGTTATTTCTTATCTACATGTACAGATACACTTACTCGATTGTCTCAATTTTATCATATATGGTTGTTGGAGGATCGAAGATAAATAACTGATATTCACAATCTGCAATACCTGAACACTGGATTTTTAAATTCTGTTCTTCACCTTTAGGTTTTGCATTTCACATAAACAAATTTGCAAACATCCTTGTTCTTTATTTGTGAGCCAAATAATAAAATGTTTTTGAGATATTGATTAGTTCACAAGTATTTGAAATCTCTAACAGTGTAATAGCCAATTTCCCGTTAATGTTGTCACTGTTAATTATTTTAATTTTACATAAATTAATTAACCTTTAAATTGTTTGAATTATGGCGTTATCTTAAATAATCATCAAGAGACAAATATTTTACTTTCGGTTTACGGAAAAGTGATTTACGTGTACTTTAAAATACAACAAACAAGAATATCAATAGAGATGCAATTTCCGGGCTCTTGTATTCCCTTAGATATATTGAACCCTGACCTTTTACAAAATCAGAATATATACATACTTGATTAAACATGTCCGGACATGCTTCCAAACAGGAAAAAGTAAGAATTGAAATGGATTTTCCAAAAACGTGTTTCTCGAATTTCTAAATTTAGGTCTGCATTTCCGGAAAAAAAATCAATAAATCGCCGGGACACGTGATTGTGTAATGGGTGCATATGTGCAAAAATTATCCAATTAATCACATGTATGCTAGTATATACAATTTTGAATGAAAATTAAGTTATATATGTGTGCATGTACAAGCTCTGACTTGTTTAATCAAAATTAATATCAAGTTCTGATATTACATGGGCACATGGGGTCATACATGGTATTTTTTTTTATCCCAGAGGAATATTATTTCAAGTTTAAAAATTCCCATGTCAATAGAAGAAAGTTTAACTGTGAATCTAAACAGTTTTAGAATTCTACAGAAAAAGAAACCCTGAACATGAAATTAAATATAATATATAAATTTCATAATAAATCTAATCTTTAAAATGAAACAAGGAATCATTTCATTCATTACAATTTTAAATTTTGACTTAGATAGATTTCAATTTCAATACATCGTATAGCTTAAGAGAATCAATCATCAACAAATTCCTGCAACCACAATATAACAATTAATTCATTTTAACCAAATTACTAATTTTATATCAATGTTAAAAGTTCTGCATTATAATCAGTAGCCTGAAATAAAACCCGTTCAAAAGTTTTTGGGTACTGTATAATACGGAAGCCCGTTGGTGCCACGTACGAAAAATATTTTATCTGGTGGCCGCCACTTATTATTTGGCGGCTGCCACATAAATTATTTTACGAAATGTTAGTGTTATTGGGTTAAGAAGATGGATGTTGACACAACCGCTGATTATTAATAAAAAGTTAATGATAAAAAACGAATTCTGAAATATTGGAACACTATTCTTAGAAATCCTATACGCAAAACTTTACTAATTTCACACCCAATCATAGATTACAACAAACACAAGAATACATGTGACGAGATAACCCGGTCTCGCCTAAAACTAACACCATGATTTATGTCCATGACCCCTGATGAGGCTTCTTAAAAACTGAAACACTCTACAAATACTTGCCTGATTCAAATCAAATATTAATCTGCTCTATGCAAAACATATCTACTAGAAGTGTGGATTGGAGTGTTGGTTCATAATAAATCTCTTACAAGTTTGGTTGATTGATGTTGCTATTATAATTTTTACACTGTATCTACCTCTGAATCCACCCATTAAAACATGCGCGCGCATCAGGAATCCAGGTGTTATCTGGCGATTTATATGGCGGCCGCCAAATATTATTTAATGACCGCCAGATATATAAGTGGCGGATAAATATTTGGCGAACACCAGTTAAAATGTGCGGCCTCCAGATAAATTATGTGGCGGCCGCCAGATGTTATATAGCGGCCGCAAGATAAATTATGTGGGGGATGCCATAAAAATTATGTGGCGACCGCCATACATTTAGTGGAGGCCGTCAGATATATAAGTGGCAGACATAATTATCTGGCGACCGCCAGATATACAAGATAATATAAATAAATAATAATAATAAATAAATAATATATATAATAATAAATAAAATATTTTTCGTACATTGCACCAACAGGCTTCTGTAGTATAACATTACTATGATTGATTGATTGTATGTTTTTTAACGTCCCTCTCGAGAATTTTTCACTCTTATGGAGACGCCACCTATTGCCGGTTGAGGGCTACATATTTTGTCCTAAGCTCTGCATCAGGGCCTTTGAGCAGTGAGGGACCTTTTTCCTGCCAACACTTTCTGCGACACGGGGTCTCTGTTTATACAGTCTCATCCTAAGGACCGGTCTCCACGTCCAACAGTGGGATAAGAAATTACTATGATTAGTATACGTAATAAATAATGCCCATAGTAGCAAATTGGATATTATTTGGTACATTTACCTATAAATATTTCTTCATATTTCACACCTAGAACCCTGTATATTATATGATTATTGATCATGATTAAAATTGTATGAAAAGATACGTCCCACAATAATTTTCCTGAAGGAATATTGATCATTTAAGCGCGTGCATAGACATACATGTACGAAAGGTAATGACAATATCATCTTATCTATTTAACTTTAACTATAGTCTGATATTTTAATAATCAGCCTTGAGTTGACACAGAAAATTAAGTTTCATCTACGCTGTACATAAACACTTGACATACATGTATCTACACCAGAGCCAGAAAATCACCGTCATTAAAATTATGATAACTTACACGCTTGATTAACGTACATGCAAAATGAACTTTTCGAGAGAACGAGACTTAAAATCAATTAAATATATGTTTAGAGGGAGAAAAATACTCAGTTTGAGATCTAGAAAAAGAGGACTTCTATTAATCAACTTCTGGAGACAAAAAGTACCTTTATTTTGTTATATACTGTATATAGAGAACTCAAGACCGGTGATTAATTTCGAGAGAAAGAGATGACAGGATCGAAGTTAAACCCCTTCAGAGTCACTTAAATTTTTGCTTTAGAGGTTTAAGAAAAATTAACATCATTATACATTGAACATGTCATTCTACTTGAGAAAATAATAATAATAATAATACATGTATAAAAAAAATACCGAAGATATAGGTATCAAATGCATGTGCATGTTTTTACGACAATTTATCTGCTGCTAATTAATCTTACTATATTACATGAATTTATTTTTTCTTTCACGGCCTTAAAAATGTTTACAATACATTATTGAAATAATTTCATGTTCAATTTCACAAACCAGCTTTCAAAACTTAGGGATAAAATCTTAACAATAATTCTCTGTAAGCACCAACGAATTTACTATAGGGCTTGGAAACGACATGTCTCGGATTTTGATGAAATTTTTACCATAGGTGTGTCTTGGTACAAAACTAGTAAATATGGTGTCGGAAGTTCCACACGTGCACTTGGTTGCCATGGAGAAAGATCCTTTGGATTCGGCCATTTTTGGCCCATTTTGACTAAATGAAAACATGAAAATTGAGGAAATGTAAATGAATATTTGTCGGTATCTAATACACTCTAACAAAAATTATTAGATCATAGTATGATAACATGACCGTTTAAGGTTCACAGAGTATAATTATAATCATTTATTCTAGAAATAATCTTCTTGTAAGAAAAAGGTCATGCAAACTGACATGGTTTCTAAAAAAATGAAAAATGGGGAAATTGGAATTTTTTAAGATCTTTGAGGCTAAATAAGAAAAATTGTCCGCTGAAATTTCCCAAATCTTACGTGGGTTATTATACTTTGGAATAATTTGTGTCATTTAATGAAAAAACATAAGTGGGCTTTTGTTCCTATTTTTAGTAACATGTATCTATAAATAGATATTTTTTAGAAAAATGTGAAAAATCAAATGTTGGCATAGTTTTAATTGTCATTGCTGCATAATTAGAACGTATGTTGTAAAAATTGAGATTCTAATGACAAGAGCTGGACACCACTTGCTGGTATGGACAACGGTTGAGGGGAATTCCCATTTCTATTTTAAGTAACAAGTGGCTGTATACAGATATGTCTCTGAATATTAGGAAAAATGGCATTTTTGATCTAATTGGAAGCTTAATATAAAAAGTCCTAACAAATATAAAGCTTTCTACAATATGCTTTCAGAATGTACATGTGTTTGTTCAAAAATTGCTTCAATATTGAGGATGGACTCTTGTCTCATTTAATGGCAACAACGGTCTAAAAATAGATTACTTGAATAATTAAGAAAATTTAGATTTTTGCACCTTTTCAGGCAATTTTTAGATGTAGTTGCTGCATAATTAGGAAATATTTTGTAAAATGTTAGATGTCAATGACAGGATCTGGATACCACAAGCAGGTATGGATAATTGATGAGGGGAGTTCCCATTTCTATTTCTAGTATCAGGTGGCTGAATATAGAGATGTCTCTGAATATTAGGAAATATGGCATTTTTGTTCTAATTGGAAGCTTCATATAAAAAGTCCTAACAAATATAAAGCTTTCTGCAATATGCTTTCAGAATGTACATGTGTTTGCACTAAAATTGCTACAATATTGAGGATGGACTCTTGTTTCATTTTCTGGCAACAATGGTCTTAAAATAGATTACTCGAAAAATTTGAGAAAATGTTGATTATTGCACCCTTTCAGGCACTTATAGATGGAGTTGCTGCATAATTAGGAATTATTTTGTAAAATGTTAGATGTTAATGACAAGATCTGGATACCACTAGCTGGTTTGGATAATTGTTAAGGGGAATTCCTCTTTTATTAATTTTAGTATCAGGTGGCTAAATATAGAAATGTTTCTGAATATTATGAAAAATGGCATTTTTGTTCTAATTGGAAACTTCGTATAAAAGGTTTTAACAAATATAAAGCTTTCTACAATATGTTTTCAGAATGTACATGTGTTTGTACAATAATTTCCTCAATATTGAGGATGAACTTTTGGTTCATTTCATATCAACAATGGTCTAAAAATAGATTATTCGAATAATGGAGAAAATGTAGATTACTGCACCTTTTTAAGCACTTTATAGATGTCATTGCTGATTACTTAGGAAGTATATTGTAAAATGTTAGATGTTAATGACAACATTTAGCAGGTGTGGACAATGGTTGAGGAGGTTTCCCATTTCTATTTTTAGTATCACATGGCGAAATATCGATATTTAGACCATTTATAGGAACCTTTAAAAATCTTTTCAATTGTTCTGTAAAATAATTCCTGATTGTCCTAATTCTAGTTTTTGACAATGTACCTGTATTTTTATCTACAAGTTTATTTTGTCCAAAGACTTTTAATTTTTTTTTTAGACGACGACTCAAAGGGCGTATTCTACATGGCAGTTTCTGTGGTCTGCATTTTTTTTTTTGATAGTCACCATATTTCAAGAACCTTTTTTCATTTTTTGTCAAAATTGTCTAAGAGTATCTAAGGACTTTTGTTAATACATGTACCAAACATAGGGATTTTCTCTTTAAACAAGAGAAACTAGGGAATCTAATCTCTAATAACAAGACCTTGTTAAAATGCCATTTCACTGATCTGTTACATGGTTACTCTCATGACTGTTGATGCCCTCTGGTCTCTATTATAAAAAGGTATGGTTTGAGCTTTATTGTGCCCTAAAAATTTAATGTTCTTAAAAAGTTGTGAATTCGGCTTTAAAAATCATTGAGTAGATGAATATGATAGAATGATCATTAAAGAGAATGACACGAAGGGGGATCGTTCAGGATATATAACATCAGTAATTTGGTACACTTTTAAGTTTAATGCAGAAAATCCCCAAAATGACTCATTTCTGTGCTGATTTTTCTTTAGGCACCGTCGACCTCTACAATTTTTGGATTATGTAAACTGCTATGAAAAGTTACATATCGGTCATCTAAAAATCTCTCTGGGTGAGAATGGCAGAGTATGTCCTCTGAAAGAAAATACTCCACTGAAAATTGATGTCTTCTGCAACTTTTTAAGAAAATACGGGAAAATACACAAGTTAATGACGTCACAATTAGCATTTAGGAGGTCATATACGAAAAACGATTTGTGTATTTTTACTGCAGGGAATTCTTATGATTCAGAAAGAGTGAATTTGGATTTCCTATATCACTTTCATACATTAGAAAAATATAGGTATTAAAATATTTTGTATTGAAACTGTACTTTGTTCTTTGTTTCTATAAATAGAACTGAAAGTCCTCATTGATTTCGCATACCAGTATTTCAAATAAATAAATATTATGCTTGTGAGTTAACGGTAACTACCGATATTACATATAGTTTATACTTATCAGACACATGATTTTTTTTACTAGGAAAACTTTATTAAACTCATGATATATTGAACATGTTGAATACAGCAGTATATTTCGTAAATATGTTATGAATGAAGCTCCTTTAATCCTTTGTCATTTTTCTTCTGCTGAGATGTTGCTACGTACGAGTGTATAAGTGGATATGCTATAAATAGAAAAGAGAACACCACGTTCAGATAGTGTGCATTTGGCTAAATAGATTGGAATTATTTGTCAGTCACACAACGTCTATAATGCTTTATAACGGAAATTTTTACGTCGTTTTTATTTTGCGAATTCAGGTCAAATTGTTGCTAATTAATTTTTACGTATGAAAATTTTACGAATAACCAATGCTATATTAACATTTTCTTATTTGTAATTTATTTTTAAGAAAAATATTTTTGAAAGTGCAATGAACTCGCAAATTTGCTAAAAATTTATCTACAGCAAAACTTTCCAGACTAACAGTATAACATTAATTTTTCTTTCCAACATTGTCTGAAAAGGTACAATAACCCATATTTTCTCGATTATTCTAGGAAACTTTTAGATCATTGTTGGTTTGAAAAAAGGGTCAGTCCTAAATATTGTAGCAATTCCTGTACAAACAAGTGTTCATTTCGAAGGCATATTGTAGAAAGCTTTATATTTAAGACATTTTCTAGGAAGATACAAATTAGCAAAATTTTCCCTAATATTTAGAGACAAATCTATATTTCGCCATTTGATACTAAAAATAGAATTGGGAAACCCCATCAACCATTGTCCATCAACCATTTGTGTTTATTGTACAAACATGTGCATTCTGAAAGCATATTGTAGAAAGCTTTATATTTGTAAGGACTTTTTATATGAAGCTTCCAGTTAGAAGAAAATGTCTTTTTTCCTCGCATTCAGATATCTCTATATTTAGCCACAAGATACTAAGAATAGAAATGGGAATTCCCTTCAACAATTATCCAAACCAGCTAGTGGTATCCAGATCTTGTCATTAAAATCTAAAATTTTACAAAATATTTCTTATTATACAGCAACTGCATTTAAAAATTGCCTGAAAAGGTGCAATAATCTACATTTTCTTAATTATTCAAGTAATCTATTTTTAGACCATTGTTGCCTCATCAATTATCCATACCTGCTAGTGGTATCCAGATTCTGCCATTTACATCTAAAATTTTACAAAATATTTCCTCATTATGCAGCAACTACATCTAAAAATTGCCTGAAAAGGTGCAATAATCTAAATTTTCTTAATTATTCGAGTAATCTATTTTTAGACCATTGTTGCCATTAAATGAGACAAGAGTCCATCCTCAATATTGAAGCAATTGTTGAACAAACACATGTACATTCTGAAAGCATATTGTAGAAAGCTTTATATTTGTTAGGACTTTTTATATGAAGCTTCCAATTAGAACAAAAATGCCATTTTTCCTAATTTTCAGAGACATATCTATATATAGCCACTTGTTACTAAAAAGAGAAATGGAAATTCCCCTCAACCGTTGTCCATACAAACTAGTGGTGTCCAGCTCTTGTCATTGAAATTTCAAATTTTACAACATAAGTTCTAATTTTTCAATAATGACAATTTAAACTTGCCAAAATTTGATTTTTTCACATTTTTCTAAAATATATCTATTTATAGATACATGTTACTAAAAATGGGAGCAAAAGCCCACTTATGATTTTTCATGAAATGACACTACTTATTCCCAAGTATAATAACACATATAAGATTTGGAAAATTTTTCTTATTTAGCCTCAAAGATCTCAAAAAATTCCAATCTCCCCATTTTTCAATTTTTTAGAAACCATGTAATTTTGCATGACCTTTTCCTTACAGGAGGAATATTTCTAAAATAAACGAGTATATGCCCTGTGTACCTTAAAATGTCATGTTATCATATGATCCAATGATTTTTGTTAGAGTTTATTAGATACCGATAAATATTCATTTACATTTCCTCAGTTTTTATGACTGTTTTCATTTTGTTAAAATGGGCCAAAAATGACCAAATTCAATCGATCCGTTTCCATGGCAACCAAGTGCTCGTGTGGAACTTCCAACACCATATTTACTAGTTTTGTATGGTGAAAATTTCATCAAAATCCGAGACATGTCGTTTCCAAGATTTTTTGTTGCTTACAGAGAATGTGTGTTAATATTCAAAGGACCAAAACTCTGGTTTACATATGTTATATTCGAATGCAATTAGCAACTGTAGGAGAACTCAATAAAAAGTGAACAAAACGATATCATGGATAAAAAAAACTCGACTGACTTTTTAATTTATTAATTATTAATACTTTTAATTTAAATAATTGAATAGGAATATACGAGGGTTGTCCATAAAGTTCATGCATGGACAATGACATTTTTGTTAAAATAAATGGTTCTGTATGCATCTATTTTATATCAAAATATTTCTTATGAAAAACCAAATCAAAATGATTTAATTTTTATTGATGAAACTTAATATTTTTGTAAATATCGAGGTCTTTAAAGATCGCAGAGTGTGCTCACAGACCAGTCTGACGTTATGCTAATTTCATTATAACGTCAAACATTTTGATTTTGACTTGACACATGTTCATGGACACACAATACATTTCTTTTTTTTAAGTTGCAACACACTTTCAAGTACTATCAATAATCTTTAAGTAAAAATTATGATTTATTAAATCTTTAAAATTCAAAACAATGCACAAAAAATCACTCTAAATAAACAATTTGTATACACAAACTGCACAACCCAGTCCGACGCTGCGCTAGATTTATAACAATTAACGTCATAAATAGAAATCTCCAATTTCATTGAATTACAAGTGTTCTTTTAATTCTTGTAGTGTCTTCGAATTTGAAAACACCGTTGAAAAATCGTACATACCAATCTCAAATCGGTACACTAAATATATTTCAATAATTTTGAGTTGTTTTAAAAATATTTTGTTACATATTTGTTAAGATTTTTGTTTAGTATTTGTACTGTCTATATGGTAAGCGATACTTTAGATATCAAAAAATGATTATAGCCTTTTCATTTGTGTTACGTAACATGTTTATCAATTTTTGACTTGTTTTATATAGAAAATAATCATTATAATCTGAACACTTTATATCAGAGTTTATGTCATTTTAACCTTGGTCCGTGCACAATATCTGCGATCTTTAAAGACCACGTTTTAAAAAAAAAAATACATTCCACCAATAATGAATAATCATTCTGGCTTGTTTTTACATAAGAAATATTTTGATATACAACAGATTTATACAGAACCATTAATTTTCATACAAATATCACTGTCCACGAACTTTTTTGACAACCCTCGTTGTTTTGTTGTGACATCAGTGTCTATCGTACATTTAAGATCTATATAAGAGGACATGTCAATGCCTATGAGTCAAGGGTCGAACTGACTGGTTGATTTTAGCTTTAATCAATCTGACCATTTATTTGCCACAAAAAAAAAAAATAAGAAAAAGTTACGTCCAATGCAATTTAAAAAAAAAATTATTTGTATTCTGCATGTATACTGACTGGGGATTAAAACAAATAGCATATTAATGCATATGCATGAAAATATAACAAAATACAATTATATAGCTTATCTCAGTTTTATTCAGCAATATTATTTACAATAAAATGTTCTATCTTGATAATATTTTAATTCTTAATAGATCGATTTTTACAGATAACGAGACGTTGTCATGCCAATTCAAAAAAAACTGATAACTGTTTCATTGGAATGCAAATGCTATGAAATCATTAGTTGTGAACATTGCAAATACTTATGATTAGTTCGATTGAGTACCGATGAGATACAGGTTATTAAATCAAAATATTTTGGAGTAATATTATTGAAGAAGAGAAACCTGTGCTGATTTGAGCGCATATTTAAACAATAAAATGCAGTCTTTCTTTGTTAGTACGGGGAAATATGTCGCAGCTGTTGCAGAAAAAATAATAACCCGCTTTCTTCGCGGGTTATGTCGACAAAATAGATTAAGAATGATTGGCAGTTTTTGTCATGGCTTTATTGATTAATATTCAAATCAATCATCAATACAATCAATAGTCAAAATCAATCATCAATACAATCAATAGTCAAATCAATCATCAATACAATGAATACAATGATGTACACAAGGTATCTCTACAATAATGTACATAAAGTATCAATCCAATGATGTACACAAAGTGTATATTGAATAATTAATACACAATGGGTACAATGATATTCAATGATATTCAATCAATGATGTACGCAAAGTGTATACATGTATTTACACAATGGGTACAATGATATTCAATGATATGCAATGTTATGCAATAATATGCAATGATATTCAATGATATACAATGATATTCAATGATAAATGAATTGCAATGAGCAGGTAGCAATGTATTACAAAGACAATGGTCTACGTCGACTTTATCAATAGTATATGACGTAGAATCAATAGCAATGGCACAATGACGGAAGCTCAATTATTGGCCACTGGTCCTGGAAGATAACAGGATCAGCAGCGAGCTTCTAGCAAAATTCGATTCAGCATTAAAAAACAGATTGTAAGAAGACCATATACTTTGCATTTCAATGAGACGTAATAAAGCCATGACGCTAGCGGGTTCTTTTGATAGCCAAGGGAATGGATGTTATGGATATCATCTCTGGTAGCCAAGGGACCATCGCTGGTAGCCAAGGGAACGGAAGAAATGGATTCTTTTGCTTGTGTTCAGGGGAATGGATGTAATGGATTCTTCTGCTGGTGGCCAAGGGAATGGATGTAATGGATTCTTCTGCTGGTAGCCAAAAGAATTGATGTTGACTGAAAAAGGAAATCAAAGACAGCAGCAACATTTTGTTGACACAAAAGAAAAATTCATCAAAATCTTGTAAATTGGGAGAGGTGGGTGGGATGCTGAGCTTCAATGGATGACGGAAGATGGAAAGGAAGAGCAAATGCACATGCGTAAAGATGTTGCTAAATGAAGTCAGTGCATTTGAGTGAGAGTTATCTTCCCTGAACTTTTTATCTCTATTTGTCTCCATAACGGGACTTAACTCATATTGAGTTAAGTCGGATTATGTCGACAAAATAGATTAAGAATGATTGGCAGTTTTTGTCATGGCTTTATTGATTAATATTCAAATCAATCATCAATACAATCAATAGTCAAAATCAATCATCAATACAATCAATAGTCAAATCAATCATCAATGCAATGAATACAATGATGTACACAAGGTATCTCTACAATGATGTACATAAAGTATCAATCCAATGATGTACACAAAGTGTATATTGAATAATTAATACACAATGGGCACTGGTCCTGGAAGATAACAGGATTAGCAGCGAGCTTCTAGCAAAATTCGGCCATATGTCTTCACATGGGAGCTAATAAAGCGCGGCATGTGAAGACATCCGCCACATGCGGCAAATTTTGCCCATGCCATGACAAAACTGCTATTTATTACAGTTATGCAAAATTAATTACTGCTTGATATATATGCAGTATATCGTAGAACTAGGGAAATTTATATGAAGATCAATAATATATGTAATGATCAATAACTTTTCAATAGATCAATAGTTGCAAAGATCGATAATATATGTAATGATCAATAACTGTTCAAAAGTTCAATAGATCAATTGTTGCAAATATCAATAATATATGCAATGATCAAATAACTAAAAGGTAGCACTGGAAATTTTGACAAATTATTTTGATTATGTCACACTTAATGGTATAGAGGATAATGGTAGAATGTGCTATATGAGAAAGGTGGACACCCTCTGGATACAATTTTGATGAGCCCTGTTGAATATTGGGGTAGAGAATATACCCCTACCTCTTGTGGTAATGAACCAGTATAATGAGCTATTTATCCTAATGCAAGCCTTGTGTGATAACATGGGCCTGAAATAATTTCTTGGCAGTATTTGTGACCCAATAAATTTTACCTTGGTATTAACCAGACAGACAACTTGATAAACTTTTGTAGATGGCAAAGAGACATGGAACCTGAATACTATTACCCACGATGAATCATTATGACATGTGGGTTAAATTGTTGTATTATGACACCAGAGTTCGAATATTTGAATGGTTGGACCTTTTCCAGGTCATTCCTTGTTGACCAAACCATCTGATATGGTTGTTGTATTGTTCTTTGTCCAATTCTCATTATTTAAATTGATGAATGTGTGGTTTTTTGCATAATACTTTTAAAGATGATCCAATAATCCATACCATGACAGAAGTGCCTGCAAACTTAGGATACGTTAAAAAACAGTAAAAAGGTGTTAACAATTGTCTGACTGACTAAAATTGAATGCAAGTCTGAAATGCATGGACTTCCATCTCCCTTGAATCTTTATATAATCTTCAGACAAGCCTGATAAATTAAAGTGTGTAGCCCCCCAAATTCTAAGAGTATTACCCTTAAATGTTTTAGTGTCAAAGCCAACAAATGAAATAAATTTCTGTAGCATTCAAGTAAATTGGAATGACGAGAAGGCTTCACGCCAAGTTAAGAAAATAAACTGAACGTGGAATGTTGGGTCTAATTGACAAGTAGATGTGAAGTATTTCAAATAATGAAGATGTTTCTTGGTTTGACAAAATGTGGATTTTTTTTTTCTTTTTTTTGTTGTTGTTGTTGTATCTATTTAATTAATTAATCAATTAATTAACTTAATTTTATTTATTTGTCTATATATTTATTCATTTCTTTATTAATTTATTAATATTATTATTTATTTATTTATTCATTTACTTATTTATTTATTTATTTATTTTTTTTTTTTAATTATGGGCTAAAGCTGCATTGTAAAATTTTGAGCTACATGCCATACTTCCTGATAAAACTTTACTGTTTAGCCAAAATTGAATGAAAAAGGCCACAGCATTGAACAATATTGCATTTGAAAGGTGGACTTCTTGAAATTGACAATAATCAGCCAAACCAATTTTAATTCTTTACAAATGTGCTCTGGAATAAATGTGTTTTGGCATAATTATTTTTGTTACTTCATAAGAATGTATTTCCGCCATTTCACGTGTATCTTGTATATTATTTTTTGTATATACTGTACATATATTGTTGAACCTTATGTACCACTTATATGGTTTGAGTGAATAAACTGAACTTGAACTTCAACTTGGCTTGTGGAATTTATAACTAGAACAAGAAATGTTAAATTAGTGGTTGGGCCTTCAATTATAACCTGAATTAATTGAAACTTCTATTTTCTGACAAGTTTGTTAGTGTTTAGGTAGTTTCTAACACTCTAAGGAATCCCTGAAATTTATTTATTCATTTATTTATTTTATGTTAAATATAATGTGTTGCCTACAATTTTAATCTGAATTAATTGGAATTTCTATTTCCTGACAATTTTGTTGAAATGTTTAGGTAGTTTCTAAGACTCTAAGGAATCCTTGGAATTTATTTATTTATTTTATTTCAAAAAAGTGGTTGTGCCTTCAATATTTATCTGCATTAATTGGAATTCCTATTTCCTGACAAGTTTGTTGAAATGTTTAAGTAGTTCTAACACTCTATAAGGAATCCTTGGAATATATTCATTTATTTTATTTTATTTATTTATTTATTATTTTATCTATTTAGTTATTTATTTAATTTTGTCACCTACTAACTGACAATCCAATGGAATTTAGATGATTTTTTTTTCCCCAATAGTAATACATCGTCATTGAACACCCAAGGAGCATGCAGTTGTAAACGTTAGACACTGAATATTTTGCTCAAGGAAATAACTCCATTTTCCTCATAACTTTTAAGGATTGTAAAATTAACATTTCATGCATTATATTATGCAAATTCATCATCATAAAATACTTTACTTTTCACTATGAACATTTCCTTTTATAGTATCCAAATGAAATTCTATTTACAACACAAATAGACATCACAATATACACAAACTTCACTAAACCCAAATCTTACCAAATATATGGTATATGAACCTGATCTGTAGATGGTTCCCTTCTCAATCAGTCATAGCTTTACCTCTTGTTAATCTAAAAACTCTTACACTCCCTGATCTGTGACTCTTACTTCAAAAGTATTTCTCAACCAGTGTCAAACATGGAGGCACAAACAATGGTGGTGATGATCGAGGTGATGTCCATGCAAAAATAAATAAATAAACATTGAATAAATAGCATATATCAAGACAAGCACAAGTGTAAGAATTTATAAGACTGTCAAGAGATCAGCTGATTGATGCACAAACTAATTCAATTAAATGGCAAGTAAATATTAACAGTTAAATTAACAAAGTGATACATGCCACTACGGTTGAATGCGCAGAAAATGTCTTTCTTAAGGTTCATTCAGAGTCATTCTGTGATTTGACCTCTTACTTATTCTGTGATTTGACCTCCTATTACTTATCGTTCTGTGATTTGACTGCACTTAAAAATTAAAATAATTTTACCGACACATGTTTACATGGAAGCCATGATGGATGGAATATTTTGCAGTCCGAACCCGATGATATGTGACACCGATCTATGTCGTGGCGGATCCAACAGGCGCGTGATCACTGCATAGTGGCTATTTGCAATGTCTCATGAATGTGGGCACCATTTGTAAACGTTGGTTTTAATAACAACGAAAACTTGGTTTGATTTCACCAAGGTATTGATACACTGAGGTCATGTTCACAAACAAGAGTTCATCTACTGCAATGGTTGCTGCACACGTGGTTAATATCGTCGTTGGGGATGTTGATACTTTAGATATGCCATGATATTATTCACACATCGGGTAATATGGATGGGCGTTTAGTCCAGGATCTATTTGCCTTGATTATGTTCATATTTCCGTCGTTGGAAAGACAAAGGAACACAAGATGAAGATGAATATTGTTGAGACTAAATTCGATGCAGAGCTTCAATGGATGACGGAAGATGGAAAGGAAGAGCAAATGCACATGCGTGAAGATGTGGGTAAATGAAGTCAGTGCATTTGAGTGAGAGTTATCTTCCCTGAACTTTTTATCTCTATTTGTCTCCATAACGGGACTTAACTCATATTGAGTTAAGTCGGATTATGTACTTTTTTGTCTGCAATAGCTGCGACATTCATCCCTTACTTACATCCAAAGAAAGACATTTCATTGTTTATATTTATTGCTGTTTAAATAATCATTTAAAGTAGGATTTTAAAGATTAATTATTTTATTTAATGATGCGAACGTCTTTGTGTGTTTCATAGATGGAAAGACCACTGATCAAGAAATCTGTATAGATGACATGCCTAGTCTAGTTCATGCCCTGATTAACGCAACGGGTTTTCTTAAGAAGTAAAGGACGAAATATTTAATGCATGTAGATATAGTGTAATGAACCGCATTAACACCTATGTCAACAGGGTGCAGTGATATAAATGCAATAAAATAGGTGCAGGGTTACACTGTATAATGGAATAAAACAGAGTAGGCACATGGAATATGGATATAACAAACGTACATCATACAAGTTCAAAAGTTCATTCAAGCAAAATAAATCATTATCATATCAAACAAGGCCTTTAGCAATCAGAGGTGGGATCAGGTGCCATGGAGGAGTGAGCACCCTCTTCCTATTGGTCACATCCACTGTGTGCTCCTTGTCATGATCGGGTAAAAAAAATAGATAAATCAGTAGACAATCCAGTGTGTTTATTTGCCACAACAATCATTGTGAAAGACGTGTAATGATATCAAATGACTTGTAATCTAATAATAATTGTATCATAAGAAATTACATTGATTGATTGATTGATTGATTGATTGTTTAACGTCCCTCTCGAGAATGTTTCACTCATATGGAGACGCTACCACTTGCCGGTGGAGAGCTGCAAATTTTGTCCTATACTCGGCACTCAGGGCCATTGAGCAGGGAGGGATCTTTTTTCGTGCCAGCACCTACTGCGACGCAGGACCTCGGTTTATACGGTCTCATCAGAAGGACCGGTCTCCATGTCCCACAGTGGGATTCGAACCCGCGACGTAAGGATCAACTTCTTACTTCGCGACTCTAGAGCAGACGCTCTAACCATTGCGCCACGCGGACGACTGAAATTCCATTGAGGAAATAAGTAAAATGTGCATTGACAGCAAAATTTTGCGATAACAGTTTTTTTTTCAGGTAAAGAAATGATCAATGGAACTTTGTTTTGTGGATTTGGATTACTGCTCTGATACGATCGATAAGAAAAGGATTGAAGATATATACGTACTAGTCTACATTATTGTTTACAATTACATAATTTTTGTTTTAATTATTTTTTTCCCTTTTTTTAGCCTTCTATTATAAAAACATCTATAAGTCCTTGAAAATAAAAAAAGAAAAGGATTAATACAAATCAAATAAAAAAAAAAACGAAAAAAAAAAAAACAGAAACAAAACAAAACAATTGCGTTTGTAAAAAAAAAAATAAGCAGCTGTGCTCCAAAAGAATACTCTATGCGTTGCTTGCTTTGAATGCTTTATTGGTTTTAATTTATAACACCATTCTTAAATTTGGATGACAGCTTGAGGATGGGTAATATTGAAATAGACTTTTCAATTACTGTGCGGTTATTTTTTCAAGTCCTGAAGAAAACAAACAGGTACCGTATCTTCTAGCTAAAGTATTTTTTTCTATCAATACCTTTTTGATAATGTTTATTCTATATATCTTAAAAGATGTTTTATGCTGAATTTTGTAATAACACATCATTAACTGATCCAATGATTTTTTGCAACTCCGTTTGAAAAATTCTTCTATTTACACGATCAAATTGAAACTTTATTTATACTTTGAAAATTATTCATACATATAAATCGTGTGAAATCATGAAAAGCAATTTTGACATGACTAAAAAAGATAGTGTATTCAACAAAAATTCTTCAATATCTTTTCTACAGCAGTATGACAAGAATCTACATTTTTCTCGCTTTCCTTGTGATGTTTGTTCTTCAAGCCTCGAGCAGAGATTACAAAACTCATTCACGCTTAAGAAAGCTGTATAATTTAAAAGTTATCAGGGCAGAGTATTGGATACTTAAGGTAACCAGGTATTTACTAGTCATTCTTCATGAATCTAAATACCTTTAGAGTAAACTATATCTATTCCGAATTACACGCATTTCTTCCTATCAAAAAATCGTCTAGATACTCTTATTTAAAGCCAAGAACATTATACGGTTCAAATATCATTAAAAGTCATTATTAAGAAATGTTGCTCATACCATATGAAACTACGAGGGTTGTCCCGTAAAATCGTGGACAAAGCGTTTTTCTCGAAAACTAATGGACGCACTAAGCTGAAATTTTCAGTAAATGTTTATTCATCATATTTAAGTGCATCATTATGTTTTTGATAATATATAGACAATAATAAAGATTTTATAATCCTTGAATGTGCACAGGGTACGGTCCTACGGCGCACGGTAAAAATAGCAAGGTTATATTAGAGAATACACAAGAATTAATTCGGAATAAAAGTTTTTAATGCATAGAAATGGGATGAAAAGTATCATACATGTAATTCGATTCCTTAATCAATTTTGTCGTCTTTATTAAAATTTCAAGGCATTTGGTTAATTTTTGGAAGATTCCCGAGCATTCGAAATTGGAAAGTGGTAAACACAATACACAAAAATTCGCGATTTTTGATGACGTTACGGCGCACCGGAGAGCAGTTCAGCTAGATTTGGATGTTGTAATGACATCTTAAGAGACTTTAAATGAATACAGAAGAAAGAAAATATGAAAAAAAAAAAAATCACCAGATCTTTAAAATATAAATGAAATGGAAGTTTTCTTTGCGTTTTTTTTTTTGATGGAGTCCTCAGGTAGTACAAAATATACGGCCAAACGGCTATTGTAATAGCACAAGACGCTGTCATTGTCGACCGTTGATATAAGAATCTCTGTTATTTGAATGCTGGTGAGAATACTGTCCGAAATTTGCTAATGAATTTTCAAAAGATTGCATGTGTGTGCCAGATGAGTTCCTTATCTGGTTATAGACACTCACGTATGTGAATCAATGGAATTTTTTAATTTAAGTGGGACTTATTTAACTTTATTTTAGCAAAGATGAAAAGTAACGCCGTTTTAGACACTTTGACGTTATCATCCGTGCGCCGTAGGGCGATACAAAACATAACACAACATCTAATAATTTGTTTATTTATGCATATATCTATTTGAAATTTGCTCTGTATATTCATAATATATGTACTAAAGAGTAGTGAAAATTTCAGAACACAGTGATGATTATTTTTCAAACTAGACAACTTGTCCTCGATTTTACGGGACAACCCTCGTACATGCTATTTTTGCACCTGTTTTCAATTGTATGTCTTACTTTTTAGTGTTTTTTAAAGACAAAATTTGATTTATTCGCACATACTAAGAATCTAATTTATCTGTATCAAGATTATCAATTTAATAGAGAATACAGCTCACATCGATGCTATACGCCCGGTTGAATACCGTCAATTGCATATTTGTGTCATAGTAACTATGTCGAGCTTCATTGGTTAAGATCGAAGCGGAAGTACATGTGACGTAGTATTCATTCTTTAGACATCCATGCTTATGGCCAGACGTGCTACCTATCATCCGATTGTTTGCCCATTTTAGGTAAGGTAATTAAATTTTATTTAGATTTATTTGTTTTATTGCCTTGGTGGCAGAACCTTGGTGGTTCTTTTTTGCCAAGGTGGCAGATTTACAAACCTTGGTGGTGTTATAATGTTGAGGCCTAGTTGAGCCGAATATACCTATATTCGCCTTTGTGGCAGTGTGTGATATAATGGAACTTTGGTGTTTGACTTTACAATGGAAACAAATATGGATTTATGCATGTTTGTGTGGTTATTATAATTTATATGATGAGTCTTTTTGGTATCTTTATAATATGGACTGAATTTTTCTATAGACCTATGAGTATGCGATACGGTAAGCCGCACGTGCATTTCATGCCATATAGCCTCCAGGCCTCAGTTGTTAACGTTAGGCTTGTAATGCGCTGACAGTTTCTTTTAAGGTCGTCAGGGTTATTAGTTATTTGTAATATTTTTGAATTTTAAAGTCATGTATTATTTAAACTTGTATTCTTGTTACAATTTACAAAAAAAAAATGTCATGAATCTTGTTAGAGTTATCCCGCATGTGCCTTGATATTTGCTTACCAGTTACGGTACGTTGTTTTTTGTTTAGATGGTGCAACCTACCATATTAACAAAGAGGAATTCTTTAAGAGGAATAAAACTCCTCCATGTTATAAAAAAGATAAAAGGAGGGAAGCCTGATGCATTAAAAGAATTTGCAAGAGTCTCTAAGGAAAAGAAAACAGAGAATTTGGAGTTCGAGGAAATCGAGATGCAAGTAAACAGTATCACAGGAGAAAGTATGGCAGAGTTGTTGGAACTGGCAGGTTTGCATTTTCAGTTATTATATAGCCTTATAGTATTATCATATTTCATTCGTCAAGATTGAAACACTTAAATTTATTGGTAGATAATATAGATGGTCTGTTTATTTCTCATTAAAAAATGCATATGCAGTATAATAATACACACTCATGATTTAAATCTAATTAGCAGTATGTGTAATTGGGATAATGCATGATTTTGGAACTATTTTTTTTCTAACTCAGGAAGAGATGCAACTCTAGAAGAGGCTAGGTGGGCGCTGCACTGTGTGAGTATTTTTGCAAACGAAGTGGGACAGCCCAGGGGGCAAGTTATGGAGGATTCAATGGTACAGTTGATTTAAGAGCTTACACGTGTTTTATTTCTTCATTTGAAAAAAAAATTATTATAGTAGAATATGATTTTGTTTTGATAGGTCCCTCGTACCAGTACTTCTACAGGAAGTGAAGGGGTCTCTCCAGATTCAGCAGGGCCTTCAGTAGCAAAGAAAAGAAAACAAGATGATACATGTACAACCTTGGAGAATAGGGTCTTATCGTTAGAAAAAACAGAAAAAGTTGAAATGGTCAAGGATCTCAAGGAGAAGGTGAGGACTCTATGTCTGCAAGAAGATCCGAGTAATGCCTTAATTTTGTTGACATTAGACGAATTAGCAAAGGTGGCAAGAAAAATTAGCCATGAGGAGGCTGATATGTTTGAGGAATTATACTGACACGCAAAAGAAACGCAACACCCTACTTTAGGGGGGAATAATTATGTAAAGTAAAGAATTTTTATCTTAAAATTATGAACATCTTCAATTTAGTAAACATCGATAATTTAACGGTTGAACGATTTCCATACTATAACCGGAAGTCAAGTTTGAGTCTGCTTAACAGAAATCAAAAAATACCATGATTAACAAAACATTTGGCAATATTACGGAGCTTTAAGGGCTTTTACTATTCAACGTAAGTAATGCAGCAATATTTCAAAAAATAAACTCTCCTTTCCTTTCCCGTAACGATGCTAAGGCTACTTGAAAATGGCTTATGTACGCATTTCCATTGCTCTAGCTGGAAAATTTCAATGTAAAGGTGATGGAGAGTTGCTGATGCGAAATTTCACTATATTACGCCTCAACAGGGTCTTACGTATCATATGCATTAATGACAGTCCTTGTACCGGAAGTCGAATGGTGGCTACACTGCTCTAAGTTAGAGAAAATTCGACCCAATCATCTGAAAAACGGGCATTTTAAAATGCCAAAGAATAATTCCTTCGCTCAGATCTCGATATTAACGAACCTATTGTATTGTAGAAATTAGGCTGCAATTGTTTTTTAGGGTAGTCTTGCACGTTTTATTTGAATTGCTGGGAGGGGGGTGTTTTAACGGTTAAATTTTACTTAGTAAAGTAAACAGATAAACATTTAGCATTTTTATCAAATATTTGATGTTCTGAAAGTGAGTTAAGCCTAACTTCATTCGCTTTTGAAAATCATAAGATGAAAAAATAAAACATTTGTAGATTACTGCTGGTTGCGTATCTTTTGCGTGTCAGTATATATAGGCAAGCCAATAGATATCAGTCCAAATTGAATATTTCTAATCTGTGTCTGTCGGTATTAGGAGGAAAAGTGGCGGATGCCATTTCAAAGGCGATATCTAAGTGTTTAAAGGAAAAACCTGAAAAAAGCAAAGCTAAAAATGAGAGTAATGAGATGCAGAAAAGGCCAGAATCTCCGTTAAATAATCTCTATGCTTATCAGCCATCTATGATGTATCCCATGATGCCTGGTATGTATCCCAATATGTATATGACTGGATCAAATGGTTACAGTGCTCAGGCTTATCGAAGGGGAAGACAAGGGTATCGATCGTCTTTTCGGCCAAAGGGAAATTGCCTTTTTTTGTGAAAGTAACACGCATCTAGTAAAAGACTGTGAGAAGATGAAGCTCGCTAAAGGAAATAAATAAATGACTCATTAATATCAAGATTGTCTGGATATTATGGGATTTCAAAGTTTTGATGTATCAATAATAACAATTCGATAAATAAAATAGAATATTTGAAATAAGATTGTTTCTAATATTAATTTGTTTGTATGATAGGAACGAATTCTTTTATCTGCAAACCAAGGGACACTGACACCCTAGTGATTTATCACGCAGATTGCAGGTAAAGGGATTCTTCCTTTGGGTGTGATTAGTACTGGTTGCTGTACTGGTGAGATGTATAGGATTATAATAAATGGTCATAATTTTACAGAAAGTGGAGTTTGTTCAGGACAATATATCTTCTCTGAAACTTCCAACCTGGGAGTTGAATTGTGGTTTCAATCCTATGAGTGTGAAGATAAGGGAACAACCAGTATGGATTACACTCGAAGGAGGAATCCCTTTGCCTGCAATCCGTTTACCTCGGGCAGAGGAAGTAATCAGTGGTGATTTCCAATGTGATGTTAGCTCTTTGCCATTAAGGGATCCAAGTAATTTTGTTTCTGGTCAAATTCATAATTCAGTATCAGAGTGGGAGTATATTATTAATAATTATTAAATGATAAGGAACTTTGGTGCTCTCTGATTGGTCTAGACGCCATTTACTGGTGTGTACCTCAGAGTGAGTTCACCTCATATGACATTCTGGGAGGTTTATTCGGGTTTTCCCTCTCGACCAACCATAGATTTGCTTACAGCTTTTTCAACAAATCAGATTGCGTGTTTCAAAGCATGTGTCGGTGTGAATGTAAACATGTCAGACGCCATTACAAGGAGATTACGAACTTTTGAAAGTAAATTGGTTGAGTATTTATTGTTTATTGATATTGTTTTTAGCTCACCTGAGCCGAAGACTCAAGTGAGCTTTTCTGATCACATTTTGTCCGGCGTCCGTCTGTCCGTCTGTCTGTTTGTCTGTCCGTGTTTACGAGAGTGCATTTATTGGGTATTTTTCATGCCAAGATTGTACTTTTTGGGTACTTTTTGCTTATTGGGTATACCCAATAAGAAGTGTCGCTGAATATGCTTAAAACACCCTAATTGGGTATATGCAGGTTAGTACCCAACAAAACTTGGACACGACGATTTGTCCAAAAAAGTTGCTTTCACGGACGCACCATGTTTTGTTGTTTCAGTTTTACATTCGGAACTCTAAATTCTCGAGAGTTCCGAAATTCAACTTCCGTTGATCCCGATCATAACAACGTTTGTTTTCATGGAAAAAAATATGGCGACTAAGAAACACTTAATGTCAACAAGATTGTCTGATTGACAAGAGAAAAGGTAAGTTTATTCGATTAATATTTATCTATTGCTGGGTTCTTGTTTAAGGAAAATTGATTTCAATGTAATTTTGAAAATAATTGTGCACAAAATTAAAATGGATATCGGAACAATTAATCCTTAATTGCACTTGTTTGTATTTTGAATTTTCTCTGTCTTTTTAACTCGCTTGAGGGCGAGAAATATTTAGTAAATGATCGTTTATTGTTAGATAATCTTTAATAAATCGAACGTGTTTATTATTTAATTTTATATCATAACCAACTAAGTATGTTCTGACAATGTATATTGGATAGGGAAATGAAAATTTTAACAATCGTGTGTTCATAAATCAGCTGTAAATTATCCGTTCATGTAGACAGTATTACAATCGCAAAGTGAGCTGAGATGATGATAAATAGGATAATTGACAACCACTAAATAATTGTATGTAAGTTTATCTCATCTGATATGTAAATTAAGAGATTCATTGTATTACTGAAAATCTTTCAGTCAAAACAGTGCTTCTTTCTGTCTTTGATTTTGATTGAGTGTCTGCTTTATTTTGATTTTTTTTTTATTATTGTTTTTGTCATTTGTTTTAATTTATTTAAAACAATACTGAAATTGATTTAGGGCTACTATAACTATTTCACATGATGGGTGTGTAATTAGCATCGCGCTACACCCGGGGCTTCCAGTTTTGAGGATGGGGCTAGTGGTTTTCTGCACTGGGGAATCCCTTTGGGCTATTAGGAATTTTAAAATACACATGTAATACATTAAAAGCACCACCGGTATTTTCACTCTTTTTGCTATTAAATTCCCTAATATAGAAATATTCCAGACAGCATGCTCATATTATCCATAAATCTCCACAACTGCATCCATTTTGCAGTACTACAAGGAAATATTCCAGACAGCATGCTCATATTATCCATAAATCTCCACAACTGCATTCATTTTGCAGTACTACAAGACTGATTTACTTAAAAACGATCTTTTATTTCCTAATTTGAATTCCCCCCTTTCCTTTGTTTAATATAGCAATATTTGCTTTTGCATATATGCCTCACAGATATCTCATTATTAAATTATATACATTTACTCAATCAGCTCAATGATAAGTGTCATGCAATTATGAAGCGTTTTTTTAAAGCCATATATGGCGTAACTGATCAAAAAAATATACATGTATTTTTGAAAAGTACAAAATTAAGTAAAGATATATAGTCAATACATTTAAATTAAAGCTTTTCATACTATTCGGAGCACGGAGAACACCTCGTTTTATCTAATAATGCGATTTTATCTTCTCTGTAATGTGTTATTTAAATCTTTTGTATTTTCTTCCAAGTCGGAGAAAATTCCGAGAATCCAAATTAAATTTTGATATCTTTATAACGCAATTGATTTTGTAATTTACGGAAAATTTCTATCTTTATCATGTTTATATAAAGTAATGATGCAAATAATAAGTTCTTATAATTTTAGTCTAATAATTTTCATTGTACATATGCCATATATGGCCTTAAATGATTCAAGATGAAAACAAAATGATTTTTGCTTCGTTTTAATTAGACGAACTAGTGAACAACCAGAAAAGGAATATTTAAAATCTTTTTTTTCATTTTTTTTAAATCATTAATTTATATATGATTAAATTTTACTAGCGAAAATTAAATTAAACTTTAATTTTAAAAAGAATCATTTGTAGTTAATACCCAGGGGCCCGTTTCATCAAAGGTCGTACGCCCAGTCGTAGCGCTACGCCGGCGTAAAGTCGGGACTAGGACGAATATTTGCATTTCATTAAAGAGCGTATCGTTACGCCTGACTAAATTTAGGCCAAATTTTACGTCTACTCATGGGTAGGCGTTAGTTAGGGCGTAAAGTTAAAATAAGGCCTTTTTATTAATTTTAGCGGGTTCTAAGGAAAAAAAGTAAGGTTCTAAGAAGAATTTAAAATACAAACAGTTCATTATTTTATTATACATATTATGAAGAGGGGGAGGGGGGTGTTGTTACAACTACTTGGGGACGTAGTTGATTTGAGTAATAACGTACTCAAATAATATTTTGATAAATTTCTGCCGAGAAGAAAAGATTGTCTTATTAGAGATTTCTTACATTTTGACAATGCATTCATACACATTTTATTGGGTATTGTATGTCTAAGGTATTGTAAATCAATTTACATATATAACTGTATTTCTACACCCCGCTTGAAAAGCGGGACGGTACATGTATATGTACATGTATATACTATTTAGTAATCGGGATGTCCGTCCGTCCATCTGTTACGCTTTGGGGGTACCCATCTCTATCCACAACTCCTTTCATATCACTGATTGAAATTTGGTGAAATTTTCACAGAATCTTCATTATATATTGCCATTGTGCCTTATTGTACTTTTTGATCCGACACATATTTTGGGTTTCCCACAGCAAACATGGACACTGCCTTTATATTTATATGGAAGGCGGGGGGATATCTTTTATTGAACTCATTGCTTACGGTACCTCTAGTTTCTTTTTCATTTACTAAAAAGAGACCCATTTAAATTGTCTATTTTGAAAAATATTTTCCAACGACATATTTTCTAAAAAACAAAAATTACAACAACAAAAAAAACCCCCAAACATTCGTGGATCCAGAGGGGGTCGGAGAGAGGGTTCAGAATCTCCCGAATTTGCAGATTAATTAACATTGAATGTACAGATTACTTAGTTAAGGACGAAAGTAATTACAATGTATTTTCCTAGGTATCTGGGACAGGTGATGTTCCTGGCGAATCATAGACCCCAACTCAGGGAGGGGGTTGGGGTCTTATAGACAATAAGAGATTTTTGAAAGTGGTAATAAATTATTGCTTTTATAATATCGATGTAAGACGGTGATAATTACACAGTTAAGTTCAAGAATGAATTATTCCTAATTTTTTTTTTCTCAGACAAACATTGATGCAGAAGACATCTTTAATTTTCATAATTTTGTTTAAAAGAGCAAATCTTACATAGTATAAGATAATCTGAGCGCATATAAAGCACATATAAGATGAAAATATACATGTTTTTGAATTCCTGCATTACTTACATTTTAATGAAAACAAAATAAAGAGTTGCTGTAACTAAATTTTAAAGACAGAGACCACACAAGTAGAGAATTTTTGTAAGAATATCTTTTGTAGTAATTTTTCCAAACCTCTCTCTCTCTCTCTCTCTGTATATTTTTAAAACGGTACATCACATTTAATCTGCAGATAGTAAAGAATTTTTTTCTATAGCTGAACAATTATGAATCAATTGAATTGACAAAAAATTAATAAATACAGAGAGGATTATCTTACATGTACCATAGTAGTAAACGTGTAAAATGTATTTCTTGACTCAAAATGTGTTCATATGTAAACCGTTTGCATTTTGTTTTCATTATTTTTGCTTGCATATACATTTCTTATTAAAATTTTTAAATCTTATTCTGTCTCAAACTTAATTATTAGTATTTGTCAGTAGAATCAGTATTTATCGAATCATGAAATTTATTATCAAAGGCGAAGTTATTAACCTGTATCAAATTCGGGAAGAGGGGGTATGGCTGTAATTAAATTTCCAAAATGAATAGTTTTGCTTAATTCCGAAATACATGTACATGTACGGTCCTTTTCATCCTTTCAATTTATTAGACTTTTATTATTGAAATATTGTAAAAAACTAAAATTGGTTTCTTAAAAGATGCATGTCTCTTACATAACACTATAAACCCATGCATGTTTCAATTAGTGCAAGTATTAATTTATCTGTAACTTGTGTTATTCTGTACTTTGACGTGCTACAATTTATACATGTTTGTACGCTTTGGGCAATGTTTATGTTTTTGGGCCTGCGCAATGCAACGTTGTAAAGGACTTAGTCCTGTGACTAAGCGTATCTTTTACGACTAGACTTACGCCACTTGGTGAAACGCAAATTACGCCCAACTAAATTTTGGCATAATCCCCAGAAGTACTCCTAAGTTAAAGCTTAACTTTACGACTTTTGATGAAACAGGCCCCTGACTTTTTTCACGATGAACTTTTTTTCAAAGTTACTTTTTAATTTTTGCCTCTTTATTTGGGCTTGTCACTTTTTACTCGGGGATAATAACTTTATTGCCACAAAACTGTGGATTAGTACTTGATTTCCTTTATTGCACAGCGATGACTATGATTTAATAGCATGGGTTTACGTATGTGAATTTATATGATTAATGCTTACCTGTGATTTTAGGATAACTGGAGATAATAATTCCTTTTTTTCATTGGTATTGCATAAATATTTTCCTAAGTATTATGTTACAATAAATTGGTTTAGATTTTTTTTAATGAAAGTAATCAATAATTACAATGGAAATTAAAACCATAATCATGTTCATTGAGGATTTTCAATATGTAACAGGTCAAACAGGAACTTCAATTGTGAACATTGCAGAGAACACACCCATCAGAAGATGACCCTCAGAAATAGGACAATTGTAAGTAATCAGTAAAATGAACAGGAATACTTCATGCCAACCATAAGATTTTTAGAGACATTTTCGCTTCTTAAATTAGAAGAGATAGAGGGAAAAACTTGTACATACTACATAACTACTAGGCAACCAACCTTTAACTGCAGGAAAGCTTTTGGTATGTGCAATACAGCTACATAAAACCTCTTTAGTATTCATGTTAAGTTTGAGAAAGTACCTTAGTATTTTTTCTAGTGTTTGCCAACATTTTCATGCACACTGTTTGCTTGTTTGTACTATCATTTTATTTTAAATTCTTCAGATGCCCTTTACCTTTGCCAGTTTAGAATCATTTGTTTTAAGGGCATCTGAGGGTTGGTTCCAGAACTTAATTAATTGTAAAGTAAATACTGGGGTACTATACGGTCATAGGTTATGTTAATACATGTATAACATTTTGTTCTGATAGAGGTGGCATACAGGAAAAGAAACAATACTAGATATCACTTCAAAGGAATAAAACAGCTTCATCTTGTAGGTGTATTTTATTTAAGGATCACTACTTCATGTCTGATGTGCTGAAAGTTATTCATAATCTGTTTGACTGTAATTTTTCATATTTTCAACTTCTATCCAGCTTAGTCAATTTTAATTAAATTTTGTGCAAAGCATACCCCAGGAAGGGGGGATGGAGTGTCAAGTGTGTCTCTGTCCCTGTCAATATAATTTCAAAGCAGTTAGTAAGGTTTGGGTCAATTTTAAATCCTCTTTAGCAGAACCATTGGGCTAAAAACAATACTAATGTGAAAGCTTTATCATTAAGTGTAGAGATGTTTTTGAAGATTATGTACCCCTAATGTACTGATAGTGTTACATTAGAAGTCTAAAATTTGCAAGGAATAGGTGTAAAATCTTTTTAAAATCTACTTCTTAACAATCAGAAACTAACATACTGTCTAATTAATATGCAACATCGTTTTGTGTGTTGAATGATGATTCCATTTTGATAAAATTATGGTGGATGGGGGGTAGGATGAAGATGCAGTTAGACATAGAAGAAACAAAAAAGAGTTGATAGAATTTAGTTTTTCTTCTATTTTATTTATCAATACATATTTCTGAATAAGAAATGTACTTCTACTTCTTGGTTGGGTTTGATCAACATAAAGGGTGATCTTACTGTAATCAAGAAAAACATGTTTTATACGGCAAAGACATATATATTATTATAACAGTAACTTGATCTGAAGGGTCGTATCACATCGAGTTGACAGGCGCGGATCATCAGATCTAACGAGACGCGAAGCGTCGAGTTTGATCTGATGATCCGTGCCTGTCAACGAGACGTGATACGGCTCTTCGGATCAAGTTACTGTTATAATGATAAATTTATTATATACCCCCTCATAATTAGCAAAATATAGCAAAAGAAAACTTTAGAGATCAATTGCATAACATTTATCCATAAAACAAAGCATAATAACAAGGGACTTTTTAACGCGCAAAAAAAATAACGTCATATTTCTGCGTACTACGTCATCAGTTTCAGAGAGTGGTGATATGGATTCAGAAAACAACATGTTGGTGATCCGGAAAATCGGATCACGACATCACGTGATAGCGTAAATTCAACATGATACACATTAGGTATATAATAAATGCCTTTATCTAATTGCAGAATGAATAAAAAGGACAGAGGCAGATTTGAAGGAGATGCATGAAATGAGGAATATTTCAAAGAATTAATATTGCCTGAGCATAACCACTGCTACTGGATAAACATATGGCAATATAAAAGAGCAGGGTCAATGGAGGTATCATACAGTATAGGCCATGAGAGACCCAGAAGAAGAAAGTATGGAAGAGAAACAAAAATAAAACCATTTTGACATTTATTGAAATATAGGATCAAAGCCTTACATGTAAAATTTGGGCATGTAATGACTTTTCTCTTGCTCTAAGACTTATATTAACAGTGATGATTTGATTTAATATCTTTATCCCGATTTGTCGAAAAGATTTGGACATAGTGCATCAATTATTTTAAAGTTTTGATACAACGAATTCATTCATTGTACTTGTAACTGAGTTTTCTGGTGCGACACTGTTTTATCGGCTTCAAAACTAAGTTTGTGATTTCCAAACCAGATTAATGAGATCATGTAATATCTTTTAACATCGGTGACTATTTAATCCATTCTTTTACATCTCAGAAGTATTTTTATTATTACAGGGAAAATATGCATTGTACATGTATCTGTAATAAACAGGATTATAGAAATTTTCCATATAATACAACACAATCTTAGCAACTGAAGGCAAATATTTTACTAAGGGTGTGATCTATTTATCATTATGGTTTTCAGTATCTTGATCTACCTGTAATGACTTGCTCCAAGTTCCAATATTTAAATTTAAATTTTGCAAACATGGTTATAAAATTCTTTAAAAGCCAAATAGTTTAGGCACAAAATGCTTATATATTTCCTATCATTTGTAAAGTGTACACTGAATGAGATGTGGAATGTTAGAATTAAAGTATTAAATATGTTTTGGACTTATGTATGCTTATGCAGATAAATTTGAATCCAACTACGGAAGATAAATGTCATACTTATAGGGTTTGCAATCTAATGCAAGAGTATAAATATCCAAGACAAATTTGACAATTTTAATGAAGGGTATAAGTAACCCAAGAAGAATTGGACAGGTAAACATCACCTGTTGGATTTTATTTTAATGTTGGATTGTAATATCCAATAAGAGCTGAACCAATGTCCAATACCTATTGGGTTTTCTTTCTTATGAAAAAAAATTTGAGTAACCCAAGAAGAATGTCCAATACCTTTTAGTTTATATACTATTGAAGGGATGAAGATATCCAAGAGGAATTGGACAGGTGTCCATTACCTGTTGGGTAGTATTTTATTAGGAGATTCAAGAAACCCAAGAATTAGACAAGTGTCCATTGCCTGTTTGGTGGGATGTAGATATCCAAGAGGAGTTGGACAGATGTCCATTACCTGTTGGGTGGTATTCTGATGAAACAATTCAAGAAACCCAAGAAGAATTGGACAAGTGTCCATTACCTGTTGGGTGGGATGTAGATATCTAAGAGGAGTTGGACAGGTGTCCATTACCTGTTGGGTTGTATTTTATGAGGAGATTCAAGAAACCCAAGAATTAGACAAGTGTCCATTACCTGTTGGGTTGTATTTTGATGATGCAATTAAAGAAACCCAAGAATTAGACAAGTGTCCATTGCCTGTTGGGTGGGATTAAGATATCCAAGAGGAGTTGGGCAAATGTCCATTACCTGTTGGGTGGTATTCTGATGAAACAATTCAAGAAACCCAAGAAGAATTGGACAAGTGTCCATTACCTGTTGGGTGGGATGTAGATATCCAAGAGGAGTTGGACAGGTGTCCATTACCTGTTGGGTTGTATTTTGATGAGGAGATTCAAGAAACCCAAATAGAATTGGACAATGTACACATGTTCAATTGTTCTTGGGTAGTTTAATCCCTTCGTCAAAATACAACCCAGCAGGTATAGGACACCTGTCCAATGCCTGTTGGATACCTTCATTCTGTCCAACATGTAATGGGCATTTGCTTATTATTAATTGGTCATGACTAAAAAAGGTTTCTCCTTAAATACCTAATTTTGACATTCAAGAAAGTTTGAACAGAGACTGAGATGTGTTGAGTTGTGATTTCACAATTCAGTTTTTTTGCACTTAGGTATTCATATATTTTAATATTAGTTATTTTGAAATATACAGGTGTATATCCTTATTGCTAAGAAGAAATTAGTTAGGTGTTACAATAAAAGAGCTATATCACAGAAATTGACAAAAATATGGGTTCAAAGCCAAAGGTTTTCAGTCTTGTCTGAATTTACCAGCAAATATTAAATATATAATATAATTTGAAATGAATAAAAAACAATAAGAAAAAACCCAATAAAATACGGACACAAGGATTAATATCCAATAAGATTTGAACAGTAACTACCCAAATAATGCTCTCTCGTGTGTACACTTTTTTGTATCCAATAAGCAGTATCCAATAGGACTTGGACTTGATGTACCCAATATATAACCAAATGTGTGTCCGTCCGTCTGTCTGTCTGTTCTTACGAGAGGTACATTGTGGGGTAAAATTAACGTATTTTCCAGCAGTGTGGGGGTTTTTGGGTACTGTGGGGTTAACCCCATAATGAAGAGGTCTATTTACGTTTAAAATTACTCTATGAGGTCGAAAAACCTAAAATTAGATTTAACCTCACAAAGACTTTGTCCAAATTTTGGACATGTCCTTAGCCCAAAACGCTCAGACATTCAGAAATCTGCTGTTTAGAGGAGTTCGGTAATTGAATCGAGGAGTTCCGAATACCTGAGCATGCGCATATATTTAAAACTAACTGCGCATGCGCAGATTACGGAAGTAGCTGTGTTTGGACACTTTGTATTAGCAGTGAGGAAATTCGGAAACACAAAAAGCAAATGCAGTAAGTCTTACTATTTTGTTGCACCACATTGAAAAAAAGCTTTGTAAATTGTTTGACATGCTTCATACGTACATTATGCAGTTGTAGAATTTATTTAAAGTCAAGGAAAGGACATCTGTAGTCCACATAAACACATACCTATTGAAAACGGGCTTTTGTGAAAAAAATTATAATGAATGCACTGATAGTTCTTTTTTTAATCAGAGGTCTGCAATGAAAATCGACCGATACCCGGGGGTCGGGCTAGTGGTTTTCTGCATGAAGGTCGCCCCGTTGGCCAGTAAAAAAAGATAATATTATTTATACACATGCAATACGTGCAAAGCACACCTGGTACGTATTTTCACTCGTTTTTTGCTATAAAAATCCAAACCATTTAAATTTTCCATATAACATGCTCCAACTGTCAATAAATCTCCATAATTTAATCCGTATTTGAGTACTACTTGGCTTATTTACTTCAAAAAACGATCGTGTTTTTTCTTAATTCGAATTTTCTCTATATCTATGGTAAATACATGCAGATATCTCATAACATAAATACATGTGATTCTTCCGACGGGAGACAAAATCTCTGGATTTTTCACGCCTGTTCCGCCCCTCCCGATTAATTTTTAAATCTTCCGTGTTTAAATTTTTTCAAATTGAATATTTTTGGCTTTAATTTTATCCTGTTTCGTAGTATAATTGCTCTCTCTCTCTCTCTCTCTCTCTCTCTCTCTCTCTCTCTCTCTCTGAATTCATTCTAGATACGTACCAATTGTTTATCTACTCTTCACACATTTGTTTACATGTACTTGTAATCGTACCTTAATCTATAGAGAGAAAATCAGAATGGAAAAATGGAATTAACAATGTCACTGCAATAAATTTTCACAGCAAGTAGGCTTTGTAGGAATCAACATGGGGTTGTATAATTAGGTTGTAAAATTTAGTGGTATATCAATTTGATAAATGACAATCAATGTTTATAAATGAGTGCAGGACATTTTAATCAGTTGTTAAAATACCCATTATGTCACATTTTTTTCACATTCGCTTGTGTAATTATGTGCCCGATAATAAAATTCACCTATTAAAGAAATTAAACAAATTACCTTTAGATACGTATATAAAATTATATAACTCTGTTTGTGTTAATGGAAAAAATATAATTGTCATGTAAGATCAATTTGTACTTATTTTTCAAGATCGACGATTGAAAATTTAAAAGAATTAAATCACAATTAATAGTTTTTCCATAGCTAAACTTAAAGAAATTCAAGCTTAAAGCTACATTTTGTAATTTACAATATTAATTCATCATTACTTTGAATATTTACAGTGAGAGTATGTGACTTAGCTAATACAGGGCTATCAGTATTTTCACACCTGTTAGATTTTGATTCCGTGTAGAAGCTCTAATTGCAATTTTTGTCAAAACAAATGTTTTGTATAGCATGATTATCTCGTGAATTTCACTATCAGGAGACGATCGATAGGGATTAGTTACGCTCTACTGCACTTGACACCTGTGTTGTGTAGAATGATTTTAAACTGCGTAAATACAAATCTTTGGTCAATTGAATAATTTTTTGTGTGTGTCTGCATGTTAGATAGAAATTCTGACAGCTTTATAAAAATAATATTAAAAATTTACCAGACTCTAAAAGCTTCAGCAAACTAGTTGATCGAGGATTAATTGAAGGGGGGGGGGGGTTACACTGCTGATCATTACCTGAACATATGATAGTGAAGTTTTTAAATGGATTTTATTGACACTTACTAAAATAAATTTTCATACTTTTAATTCACCATTAAACTGTCTTTTAATTAAAGCTTGTGTATTTTTTCTTATTAAAAAAATAGATAGTAGTAAGGCACATGTATTTCTTCTTGAATGATACTGTAATTCAATTATCATATATTTGAATGTAACAAAAGAACACTCTGAGTTCCCGAAACTAGTCAAAAATATGTCGGACAATTGTCCTGTAAATATTCAAAATTCACCGGACAGTTGTAAAATTTACCTGACATTAATTTTTTGTATGTAAATTTAACATATTATAGGATTGGAAATTGTGTCGATATAATAAATAATATGTGTAAATAAAAAGATGGCAAATGCAGATTTTTAAAAAAAAAAAAATTATTAAAATATTTTCTATAAGGCCTGTGTATGCAGGATTTGACGTCGCCGACGGCGTGTGATGACCAACGCTTAATTCATCGTATAAAATTATTATGTCCATTCTGACAGATTTAAAAAAAAATTTTTTTTTTAAAAAATCTGCAACATGACAACTCTTGGTTGATTGTTTGGAATTAGTGGGAAATATATGTTGTTTTCCAGGCTTTTTTCTTTTTTCTTTTGGATTTTGGATTTTGGTATTTCATGTGCCAGGAAAAATATTACGTAAAATATCAAACTCGTTTTAAAAAGCCTGGAAAACGTCCGATATTTCTGACTTGTTAAAATTTATTATACAACCTCCACACAGATAAAAATATGTACAATGATATAAAGATATGCAAATTTATCATGAAAATGATGATTTTAAGTGAATTTGTTGTCGTTTTACTACATTCAAGTCAGTCCGCTATTTTTAGAAAAGGGGAAAAACGCGCATGTATTTTAAATGCTATCAAATACATTTAAAAAATCCAGAAGTTGGCATAATATAATCATGCTAATAGATTAAATCATAGAGAAAATAATAAATGGTAACAAATTGTCTGTAATCAAGCAGAAATAGCAGGCAACTCTTGCAACCCTGCAAATTCGTCCTTCAAAACGAAAGTAGATTGTCACGTTTTTTTACTGTCAGAACTACAGAGTGCATATATTTATCAGAGGGAAAATATTTGTTTGACAGTGTTTTTAAAACTGTTTTTCCTCCCAGACTTATGGAAATTATTATTTTAATATGTAGCTTTTTATAGTAGACAATCACCGTCTACATTTTATTTAAACAAGATCTGGCGGGCCCCTGACGTTTTTTTTTTCATTCCTTTAGTTTTGCATTTGTTTATTGTCAGGACAATTGAATTAAATGATTTTGTTAAGATTACATGAAAACGTTATACAGTCTGTAAAAAAAACCATCGGACATTTTGACCGATAAAATTAAGATTTTACCGGTCCCATTCAAGTTTACCGGGGATCCCCGGTGGACCGGTGCGTTTCGGGAACTCTGAACACTTATGAATGTATGAAGTTTAACTGTTTTGTAGGAACTGGAAGTAAAGGTTTCAATATCTTCAGAGATTATTAATTAATTGATACATCGCTAAATTGTGTTCCATTGTATTTCCAGTCCTGAGGATTTTCATGTTTATCTACCGCGATTCATCATTTCAAATGTTCGTGAACGGAAGTCGTCATTTTTACTTTTTCTAGAAGGGGAAAACACATATTTGTTTCTCCCAAAAAAAGATACATATAAAGTTTGTGAATCGAATTAACGTATTAAGGCAATGCATAGCGCACATGGTCTGGCAAAAGCATAAAATAGTCAAAATCTTCCGGAAGCACATTTGTGTACGAGTTGACTTCTCAAAAAGAAATTTTTTTGTAACTGGGGAAAACATTAAATAACCTAGTAAAACCTATTTAAAAGTTGTGTACGAGTTGACTTTTGGGTTGTGTACGAGTTGACTTTTTTTTGTATACGAGTTGACTTTTTGTGTACGAGTTGGTTTGTGTACGACTTAGTTTGTGTACGAGTTGACTGTAAATCGAACAGAAACATGCACAAAACCTTAAAAAATTGAAATTCTTTAATTTGATATTTTTTAAATAAGCATGGATTAACAGTGTTCCAGCTAGGATCTGAAAATGGAGGGGTGCAAGAGAAGGGCACTTTTTCGCGACATACAGTGATACCGTTGTTGAAAGCTTTTCTTACATCCTGTACATAAGCGTATCTCATTTCTTCACCCTTATAATGAATATATAGTTCTTTTAAATATGATTTATTTGTTTAACCTTATTCATCAATATTGATAATTAACTTTAGCTATTATTGTAACAATATATATAAATTCTAATTGAAAGGTAATCTTAATTAGGATAAATGTGACTTTTCTTCCATCGATTACAATCATTCTCTATTCTTGATTGGAAATAAAATGTAGTACATATAATAATTCATGTAAACTATCTGTTGTTTCACATTTAATATTACAGTACATGAAGATCTACATGTACAATATGTAATTACTGAATTCAAAATTGCTTAAGTTTGTATTTGGCAAACAATTTTAAATATATAGTTACAATATTTTTAGTCATAAATAACATTTTCTTATATTATTTATTTAGTTGTTATCAAACTTACAACTTAATATGTCAACCATCTGTTTTGTTTGTTTTACCTTAAAATAATATGAGTGGTATATAGATACTAAAATTTTAAACTTCAGCCTGCCATATGACATGAATACAATTACATATATAATAGCTGAAAATCTCTTCCAGAGTGAAAAAAATTACTTAGACATATTTCTTTGCTATTAAGATATTAAATTCCATCATTGTTTCATTCAAAACGTCTACAATTCACTATATTAATTTGATATATATATACACACATACAAAGGTTTTGTGAAATTGACATGTTTAATTAAATCAACTGTAGTGGTTATTGCTGTTTATTTATTGACCGACTGGCTACTTCTTGGGCAAACTGGAATAAGAGGCCACCTGGCTAGTTTCTGGACTTCCCAAAGCTTAAAACAAGCTTGGCTGTACTTTTTCACCTTTTACCAATATAAGAAAGTAGTTCACAGTACATGACAACTATGCTATTAATAAATTTCGATGAATTTTAATTAGTAACTCGGAATTTTTGTATGTGTTATAAATAAACATTTGCTTCTGTTTTCCTTTGTAGAGTTCAGATACCACTGAAAGTGAACATCAGTGGAACTTTGATGATCTAGGCCACTCTATTGTTGCAGCAACACCAGCAGGCGTCGGACATTCATAAAGTTGAAAGAACAAACCTATGACTTGAACACACAATTTGTGATCTGAATATAGTTCACAAATTTAAGGAAAGCAACTATTAAAGACATCCAGATCGGTGGTTAGTACATGTTATAAGTGCCCATAAAATCAAGACAACAATATTATTTTACAATAAATTAAAACATAACCTGTAAAAAAATTCAACATTATCATTTAGAAATATATTTTACTGTTGTTTTTTTTTGACAGGTATACATGAAGTATGAGTTAAAGACTTTTCAGAAGAACAAGCACAATCCCGATTCATTTTTGCCATTGCCTTCTCCAAACGGCGACATTCAGGACCTGACTTACTTTTCAGAAAAAGAAGATGAATCGATTTTTGAAAGTTAATCTAAAAAGATAACATTTACATGGGTCGTGGATTTGAATTACATTTTCTTGATGGGCAACTAGTTTCAAGTATTTGGATGTCTATTCTCAAGTTACTGCAAACCTTAAATTAACTTCTTGATTATTAGTTAAATGTGAGACCGTGTTAACTTGAAGTAATCATTTTTTGAATTGAGCTATGTAATCTCTGATTACTTATGTTTATGAGTAGTGTTCAGCTTTAAGACAA
>PRKT01000616.1:12147-62546 GCA_003671525.1 Saccostrea glomerata | reverse complement strand
AAAAATGTTATTGCTATATCCGTTCTAAGTTCTTCTGATAAACAGTAACAATTTTAAGTACTTATAATTAGTTGCCTGTGAAGTTGACTTGATATTAAATAATTAATTTTTAACCCCACAAACATAGATCTTTAACCCCACAAACATAGATCTTTAACCCCACAAATATAGACCTTTAACCCCACAATATACCATTTGTTTGAATTCCTAATGAAACCTCTCAAGTCACCACTCTACTATTAATAACCCCACAAAGCAAAATGATAACCCCGCACCTTCCGTAAAATGCACAATGTACCTCTCAACTGTATAGCTGTCTGTCTGTCTGTCTGTCTGTAAACTTTTCACATTTTCGACTTTTTCTCAAGAACCGCTGGGCCAATTTCAACCAAACTTGCCACAACGTATCCTTGGGTAAAGGGGATTCAAGTTTGTTCAAATGAAGGGCCACGCCTTTATTCAAGGGGAGATAATTGGGAATTAATGAAAATTTAGTTGTATATTTTAAAAATCTTCGTCTCAGGAACAACTGTGCCAGGTATGATGAAACTTATGGGGAAACATCCTCAGGTAGTGTTGATTCAAGTTTCTTCAAATCATGACCGCCGGGGGTAGGGCGGGGCCAAAATGGCCGACCAAAGTTTTACATAGAAATATATAGGAAAATTCTTTAAAAATCTTCTTCTCAAGAATGACAAAGCCATAATTCATCATATTTATATGGAAGCATGCTCAGGTAGTGTAGATTCAATTTTGTTCAAATCATGACCCCCAGGGGTAGGGCCGGGCCAAAATGGCCGACCAAGGTTTGACATAGAAATATATAGGAAAATTCTTTAAAAATCTTCTTCTCAAGAATGACAAAGCCATTATTCATCATATTTATATGGAAGCATGTTCAGGTAGTGTAGATTCAATTCTGTTCAAATCATGACCCCTGGGGGTAGAGCGGGGCCAAAATGGCCGACCAAAGTTTTACATAGAAATATATAGGAAAGTTCTTTAAAAATCTTCTTCTCAAGAATGACAAAGCCATAATTCATCATATATATATGGAAGCATGCTCAGGTAGTGTAGATTCAATTTTGTTCAAATCATGACCCCCGGGGGTAGGGCGGGGCCAAAATGGCCAACCAAGGTTTTACATAGAAATATATAGGAAAGTTCTTTAAAAATCTTCTTCTCAAGAATGACAAAGCCATAATTCATCATATTTATATGGAAGCATGCTCAAGTAGTGTACATTCAAATTTGTTCAAATCATGACCCCCAGGGATAGGGCGGGACCAAAATGGCCAACCAAAGTTTTGAAAGATATATATAGGAAAATTCTTTAAAAATAATTTTCTAAAAAATAGCAAATCCATGATTGGGTCATTGGACTACTTTTGGATTTAAACTTTACAATAAAAAGCCATTTTATACTAGTCCTACCCTTGGTGCTCAGGTGAGCGATGTGGCCCATGGGCCTCTTGTTTAACTTTTTAACTAATATTTGTTTAGCTGTTGAAGTATATCAACATGTAAAAAGTGTAATTACACTTTACATTATGTATGTTTATATTTGATGGAGACAAGAATGAAAGAGTCAGCAGTGTTATAAAATTCCTCATCATTTAATGAAACGGTTATTGACTTTTGAATTCGGTCTCGGTCAACCAATACCTGACCAGGTCTGTATAGTCACGAGTAGACCTCATCAAAAGTCAATAATTGTATAAAGTGTATCAAATAATTGTGAGATTCTTAGGTGGATAAAAAATGGTGTCAGTATTTTTGAGTTTTTTCAAGCATGCAAAGGAAATTTTAAGGGAAAATATTATAATACAGACATACCTCCAAAACAGTATTTTGTTAATTCTAGCAATTGTCAACAATATTCTGAATTTATTGCCAGAGAACTTACAGACAAAATTCAGTGTGAAGCAATAAAACTTTTAGGCAGGGTCGGAGAGTGTCAGCCCCCAAGGTTGGTTATGCCCCTTACTGTAGAACCAAGTAAACCTCGTCTGTGTCACGATGAGCGGTTCATAAATTTGTGGATTAAAGATCTGCCTTTTCGGTTAGAGACATTAAGGGATATTCATCGGTTAGTAGATAGGAATGCTTTGTTGGTTACGTGTGATGAGAAATCAGGGTACAGCCATGTTAAAATTGATGAGCAATCTCAGAAAGTTTTTGGTATTCAGTTTGGTGGATTTTATATGGTGTACACTACATTACCCTTTGGCTGGAAGGCTTCAGCATATATATATCAGTCGATAGGTATGTGTGTTACTTCTTACCTTAGGAAACTCTCTGTTCGCAATTCTTTGTATATTGATGACAGGTTTGTTGCTACTAGGGGAGCTGATTCTGTAGAGGAGGTTACAATTAAGGAGGAAGCTGGGAGGCTCGTGTATGGTTTACTTGAATTGCTAACAAGGTTAGGATATACTTTGTCGTTAAGTAAATGTTCCTTGAAACCTTCTAGTTGTAAGAGATTTTTGGGGTTTTTAGTTGATTCTGTTCAGGAGGCATATATTTTGCCAGAGGACAAAAAAGCAAAGTTCATAGAGCTTAGAGAATTCATTTTGGATAAAGAGGAAGTTGATCTTAGGACATTACAAAGGTTCGCAGGAAAGTGTATCTCTATGAGTTTGGTGATTCCAGGCTGCAAGTTATTTTGTCGAGAAGTAAACGCAGGGATATCTCAGTGTTTAAAAAATAGTAGGTCTATTAAACTTGCAGGGTCGTTGAGGGAGGAACTGGAACATTGGAGATTTTTAGATGAATGGCAGGGTTGTTCGAGATGGCGACCAGAATTTCATAAAAGAGTTTCAATTTACACAGATTCTTCAGGTTTTAGGTATGGTGCCTCTGTAGAATTAGGTAAGGAAGATATAATCTTAGGGGATTACTGGTTAGAAAATGATGACAGGCCAATACATGTTAAGGAGGCAGATGCAGTCTTAAAATCTTTGATGTCACTTGGTGGTATGATGCAAGATTCAAGGGTGGATGTGTTTACAGATAACATGGCTGTAATTGGTTCGTGGAATAGTCAAGGGGGCAAATGCAAACAACTTAATGATGTTATAAAAGATATTTTTCAGTTTGTTTGTTCAAAAAATATCGATTTAAAGTTAACTTTTATGCCATCCGAGTTGAATGAGGCAGATAAACCCTCTCGGATTTTGAGTGCTGCTGATACTATGCTAAGTGAGAGGTCATGGATTCGGGTTGACGCTACATATGGTCCACACTCTATAGATTTGATGTCGTTGGATTCGAATGTAATGAGGTCAAAGGCGGGCGAACCGCTAAAGCATTTTACACCCTGGGCAACTCCTCTTTCAGCGGGAATAAATATTTTCTGTCAGGACTTAAGAAAGGAGGCTAACCCTTATATTTTTCCTCCTTTTGGGATCATTTTTCCTGTGATTTCTTTACTTGAGCAACAAAAAGTGTCATGTACTATAATAGTCCCTATGATGGAACCTTTACAAATGTGGTGGCCAAAGTTGCTAGCTAATTCAGTAGGATCATTTTGTCTTGGTGAAAAGGGTGAAAAAGGAGTTGTAAGTATTCCTACTAGGAAGGGTTTTGTGTTGGATAGTGTTGGTTTGAGGTGGCCTTTATTTGCTTTTAGAGTTTTGTTTCCATAAATATTAATACACTTATATATTGCAGACTAGACAAGGAGAGATTGACATTGACTGGGAATTGATAGATAGGAGACTCTCGGATCTGGATGAGAAAGTAGTTTCTTCCTTAAGGTACAAAAAGAAAAATAGTCTTTTGGATTCATTCATGACTTTTTTGAAAGCATCCCCGTGTCATCAACTTTAGTGTCATGCACCCCTATTGATATTCGTCGATTCTTAGTGTGGAAAGATTTGAAGGGGAAGACTGTAGTATATGCTATTGACTGTGAGAAATTAGGTTTCAAGGGTACATCTGATTGCGGATGTCCCAAACGGCTTGCTTCAGGAACAGTGGAAGGCTTATTTCAACAGTTGATTAATATATTTGATGATTTTGGTAGTTGTAGAGTATGGGATGTTGTATCTATAACTGGGAACCCGGCTGCATCCCCTTTAGTGAAAGAGTATCTTAAGCTGATCAGGGAAGAGCAAGCTAGGGCTCATGTTTTGCCTAAACAGGCTAAACCAATTTTCTTGTCTAAACTCAGAACAATTGCATTGTTTATAGGTAGGGAATTGGGCAGATCTGATTTGTCACTTAGGGAGAGGTTTGTTTTGGCTAGGGATCAGGCATGGATTGAGGTTCAATTTTTCGCAGGTGATAGGGCAAGTGATTTGTCTTTGGTAGTTTCTCAGGAAGTCAAGATTTTAGAGGATGGTTCGGGTTTGGTATTTCAGCATACATTTGGTAAATCTTTAAGGGGTGAGAAGGGTAAGAACAATTCTTTTGTAATTAAAAGATGTGAAGATCAGGTGCTTTGCCCAGTCAAAGGTCTGTTGGAATATTTCTCATTTGCAAAAAAGTTGAAGGTTGATTTGTCCAAGGGATATTTGTTTAGGATAGTGTCAGAAAGTGGAATGGTTTTAGATAAAAACATTAGTTACTCTGTGGTTTATGAGCGACTGTTGTATTATCTCTCTACGTTAGGCATTTATGAAGGTGAGACACCACACAGCTTTAGGTCTGGTTGTGCAATTACGATGGCTTTATCTGGCTCAGCTGACAATGCGGATCAAGTGATGAAACATATAGGTTGGTTTGGCAAATCAAGTGCAGAATATTATAGTAGAATGCATACAATGATAGACTCAGGTGTGTTCGCATCGAAATTGGCAGAATCTGTTTCTCAGGGAGATATTATTGAATCAGATTATAAGGGAAAGGCAGACTATAATCAATCAGAGAAAGCATTTATTTAGTTCAAAGTTATGATTTCCTGTAGAAGTCATATTTATATATGTTCAGAATACTATACTGTTGAAAAGTCCTATCAAATAAATGCAGATACATTTTTCAGCGTATGAGTTGACTTCTACATGTATATGGAGGTTATTTAGATTGAATGTTTTCAAATATATCCTAATTATCATTATGTATACCCTGGTACATTAATTTTGTATGTGATTTTTTCTTAGAATGATAGGTATGATTTAATGCCATAATTTTGGTGGAAATGAAATTTGTTAATCTCATATGTATTATTTCGTTATTCTGTTTTCTAATAAAGATATAAATGGATAATTGGGTATTTAATTTTATTTTGAGTATTGGGAGAAGAATGTTGTATTATTTTGGGGAATTGAATAAATGGAGAAAGCTAATTGCAAGTATGCAGAGTTTTATGCCCAAAACTTTAACATGATCTGAATGCTGGAAGATATTAAACACTGAGGATAGGGTAAGAGCCTCATTGGTTAAGATCGAAGCGGAAGTACATGTGACGTAGTATTCATTCTTTAGACATCCATGCTAAACAGTGGATAAGGTATACCGAAGGAAGGATGATAAGTACATGTATGATGATGATCAATGACTGAAGTTTTTTCTTCCCACCCACCCACCCACCTTGTTGATTTGATTGGGGTTGTATTTAGGTTGTGCATCTATAGTAAATGTGCATTTTATGTGGTGATGATGATGGTGATTTTTTCTCTGTTACATGTAGATTTTACTATAGATGCAGTGTTTGATATCATCCTGCATTCAGATTTCCATCCTGCAGAGTTTTATGCCCAAAACTTAAACATGATCTGAATGCTGGAAGATATTAAACACTGAGGATAGAGTAATTACTTTTTAGCGTTTCTTTAAAGCTGAACACGACTCGTAAATAGGCATACGCCATTTCTGATAGCATTATCTACGATACATCAATACTAGGGTATACTCGTCGCTTTCGTTACACCTGACTGCTTTATTGTCACAGGTATCGGCGTGGAATGGCGACCCGTGTTCGTGCTGGTTATCTTGCATTACATTTGTTTATATTTTATTGCAGTTACGTTTATTTATGTTGTTTGTATACTGCTCTGACTTATGCAGCTATAATTGTAAATTTATTTGGTATCTTACTTTCCTGCATTAGACAAAGTATTACGTTATTATTCTCGCTACTAAGTCCTGTATAGCATACGTTCGTCTACACCGGTGTCGACTGATTAAACTGAATAGTCTCTAATTCTTGCCTTATTTATATGGGTCTGCAGGGTAGCGAGTCTCGGGAACTAAAATGGCGGATACATTTCTTTTACGAATCGTGTTCAGCTTTAAAGACAAAATTTGATTTATTCGCACATACTAAGAATCTAGTTTATCTGTATCAAGATATTCAGTTTAATAGAAAATACATCTCATATCGATGCTACAAGCCAGGTTGAATACCGTCAATTGCATATTTGTGTCATAGCAACAAAACCGACTAGACATCAAAATCGCTCTATTAATCTCTTCTTATACCTTCTTATAACTTTTAAAAGAAACATTTGACTATTTCTTAAATTTTTAATTTATTAACGAGGCTGGGGTGTGGCAGCCATTTTCAGACTATTCTGATCTCCTTTAAAAGAAGAGCTCCATATAAAAATATACAAAAATGATCAAATTTTAAAACTAAAATGTATGAATTTTTTCTTTGCCAAATGATAGTTGACAGCTTATGATACCGTATCTAAAAAAAATAAGTTAAATCTAATGGTTAATTTATGAATAATTTGTTGACCCCCCACCTCCTTAATTAATTAAACTTAGTTTTACAAAAAAAATTATAGTTTTGAATCTTTACCAAACATTCTATCTTTTCTTCTTACTTGACATGATCACGGCATATTTCAGAATGCTTTCAGTTTAACGGGCATTGGACAGTAGATTGGAAAATTATTAATGAAAGCTGTTTGACGTCAGCACAGTACATTATTATAGAAGCATCTTGCAATCGTGCATCGAACAAAATCTATGTAGCTGAAAACAACGAAATGAGCAAAAATACCAACGCCTGTCGTTTTCAGTGTTACAAGATACACAATTTCAAACCCTAATACAATGTACTATGCATAAGGTTATGAGAAAAATTTCATTTTGTAAATTTTTGAATATCAGCATGATCAGGAAATAACAAATCATGACAAAATAGATAAAGTCACACCCTGCTGTTTAATTAAGGAATCTTTAAATTCAAACCATTGAGTGGATCAGGGAGTTCCGGTAGCTCGGGATCATCAAGTGGAGGTCGTAGTTGGTGGTGGGGGAGAAAGCGCAGCTTTGACTATTATATCCGCCACACTGGAGTTGTGGTTACTATAACGAATGGAGAACGATGGTTGATTCACAAGGGATCGGATTATGGTGATGCCTCAACCACAGTCATTACAGATGCTAAATTCTTCAAATATAAGATACATGTTTCTTTAGCATTTGATTTTTTGCATTACATTTTGAAATACATGTACACTTCTATAAGATAACAATAACACACAACTGACAAATTCGATGTGTTGCTCCTCTTTAGTTCCTACAAAGTATTCTATACAGAGCATATACAGGCTTTTATCATCATCAACTTCTCCTCGCAAGCCCATTTAATAAACAAAACACACAGCTATTAATCCTTAAAATTATAACCTGTATTCAGTTTTTTCGTTTACAATAAACAATAAAATTTTTATTAATAAGATTGTAAATTTGAGCTTAAAAAACTTAATTACTTCTGATCATTTGGTTGGTTAACTTAATCACAATTAGCCTTTTTTTTTCTTTTATTTAAAACCAATATTAACCTTACCCTTCTCTGAAAAATGGATAATATTTCATATCAAAAGACATAGAACAAAACTAATGCCCTAATTACTTTTAACATTGTGAACAATTTTAATTTTTTCATTATTATTTTGTAAACATATTTCAAGTTTGAGCCGATTAAGAGTTTTTTTAAGTATTAAGTTCTTAAGTATTACTTTCTCGTAATTCAAATCTAGGATAGAGAACTTGTTAAATGGATTAATGATATAGAATTTTTTTGATTGCTTGAGGCAGTTTTGTTTATGTATGTTAAAATTGTCAATATAGAACACGTATATTACATACATTCACAGTTTTTTTAAACGAAATGTCAGTTGAAGTGTAGACTGACAGAGATTTGTTTTTGTTTTTTTTACATTCAAAACGTGTTCCAGAATGAAGCAATGAAGGCTTGCAAAGAGAAGTAGATGCAGGTTAGAGCCTGTCCATATTTCTAGAGATTATACTCGTTCTCAGTACCAAGATATTTTGGGTGGCTTCCATTGTCGACGCTCTGATTTCAGGGACAATCATTTGATAACTTCTTACCTTTTATAAAGCATCTTCTTTCAACATCACATATGAAAAAAGGCTTTTATTTCCTTCATTTAAAGTTACTCGTTCAAACAAATGATGTTTTTATCAAATACTTAATGTGTTAACAAAACTGGAGTTGAGAAAGGAAATGCAAAAAGAAGTAAGGATGAAAATTAAAGAATTTTACTCATTATGACAAAAGAAATATACTTCAGCGTTTGAAAATCGTACGTATTTTACAGATGGAATAGGCTTAGAAGTCAAAGGGTCGGGAGATGCGGATATACACTTTTATGAGGAATGCCCTGATAACAAGACCATATCGACTAGTTTCGGTTAACTGTCAGACAGCAGCAAACAGCATGTGGAGACTAGTCTAGAGATGTTAACACAGACATAGTCAACATTCAAATATTGTAATTTTAGACATAAGTAACCGATGTAAATGTTTAATAAAATCTTTAAATCCTAGATTATAATTTCTCTCTGAGGTATAACTGAACGTACGGATGGCATTAAAACAAATATGACAAAAATTGTATAGAAATATTGCTTTCAATGGTTCAGTTCTTATTCTGCAAGGGTGTTTACTATAAAAATGTTAATGAACAGAAGTTCCACAAATTACTTATTATGTCAAAATGAATTAGCATTGGCAATTGTACATAAATGAATTTTAAGTTTTACTCTGCGTGTAAAAGTTATCGCGCTTGCATTATCCTTGAAAAGCTTTTCGCGTGTCCAAATTAGGAGATGCAGATGCAAGTGATTTTTGGAAATTGAAACATTTAGTGAACGCCCAATGAAAATCGTGCGCGGTAAAAATCTGGACCCGGTCATCTAGATAGTGTCACTTCTCGGTTTTATTTTGGACGCCGTGAAAAGTACATGTGTGTTGGATAGTTTCAAATTATTTTAAGCCGCCTCCACCCCGCCACTTTTTCCTTTTTTAGGACGTTTAATTTTGTCTATATCTTTTTTTCTTGGTGTTAAATGTGTTTTATGTTGTTTTCGGTTTCAGACTACTAGAATGTTTGATATATGATGTAATCAATCACGCCATATATTATGTAATTACGATTTACATATTAATCATATTCATAATTCGGTTTAATTCTGCTGTGAATTTTTGATACAGATAATAAGTTGTTTATTGATAATTTTAGGGATTTCATGATCAAGTATTACATAATTAATTACAGGTATTTTCAACAATTAGAGTCACATTATTGGCAAAGTGCAACGTAACTAAGTGTCTTGTTGTTTATGAGAATGGAGAGTGAAGGCGGTTTCTTTAAATTCTGCGATAGTATAATACAATGTAACTGTGAGTTGTGTTCACGACAGTACACGAAAATTTTAATGAACAAGAACATCCACAAATTAGTTATTATGGCAAAATGAATTTGCATTCATTTGGCAATTGTACCTATTTTTTTTTCCTCTTCATTTCGCCTTTATTCATATATTTTAATACAATAAAATCTTTAATAAAATAAACGGGCTCAATTTTTTTTTTTAGATCATTGTGTTTCTTTTCCTTATTGTATAAAATGAATAATTTAATACTAAACCAAATTTAACCAAATTCCTCTCCGGCAAATCCTTCTTGAAGTGAAAAGAATAGAAAAAGGGTCATTTTGCAGTTAAATTTGATTTTTTAATGCAGAATTTTCATAGATGAGATCGAATGCCGGGTTAACTGTACATTGGATAGCTTCTGACTCTGGATCTTGTAGCTTCAGAAAAAAAGTTTTGTGTTTGTTGAAGTAATCAGATCATGTAAATATTTTTCATTAGAACGACAATTAATAGAATGACAGGAAAAGTTGCAAATGTTATGACAATGCAAAACAATTTCTCCTTTCTGCCTTCCTTGGAAGAGCTTGTGCCGTTTTGCTGCTTGTGTTCCCGTAGTTTGTTTAGCTTTTTCGGAAATATTTGCATTTGAAAATGTGATTGAATCCCAATAATGTTCAGGAAATTTCAAGAATTTGATTCTGGAAACAAAATGTAAAGCAATATGAGCTGCTATATTGAAAAACAAAATTATTTTGATTTTAATTATGTTCTAATTATGATAAATTTACTAAAATAAATGAGGTATCAAATCGTCTCAGAAAAAAGATTTCTTTACAACTGAATATGCGGTATTATATATATATATATATATATGTATATATATATATATATATATATATATATATATATATATATATATATATATATATATATATATATATATATATATATATATATATATATATTTATATATATATAAAATAATAATAATAATAATTTGTCATGATTTCACTGTCCAATGATAAAACAATATTTTTATTTAAAAGAGAATCTCAGATTAAAGGCTAGCTTAAAAGGGTGTGTTTTAAGATCCTTTTTAAAACAAGGCAGTGAAGCACATTCTCTAAGGTTAAAAGGCAGTGAGTTCCAGAGATTCGAGGCGGCCTTGTCTAAACGACGATCTATACAATATAAATCATATGATCCATGGAAATATTTTTTAAATTAAAAATTAAATTATTCAGTTAAAGTTGATGTATGTATTGTTTTATTGGGATTCGCAGGAGAACCCAAAAATGTTCGAATATGTATTAACACCTTGATTTATATATACAAGTGGTCAATATGGAAAACAAGAAACAGCATTAAGTATGAAAATAAAAATATTACAAATTCAGCACTCTTGAGTGATTTCAAGAAAGAAATGAAATCAATCTTTCAACTCTTAAGAAATAATAAGAGTAACTTCAACAGAAATTTAAAATTAACATTAGATATGCTTACAGACTTTGATTAACTGTTACCTGTTTTCCTAAGTACAGATTCATATAATAATATAATGATGTTTTCATAGTTATATATTTAAATTTTATTGTCATATTTTCACCAAAACTGATTCCATATGTATATATACGTATATTATTTGATTTATAATATGTATTAGATGTAAAATTATGCGTTACTTTGTATTTAAATAATAAAGCACCCTGCGTGGTGCTGTAGAGATTATTATTATGTATTGTTATAGAGGGAGCTTAGTCAGGGCCCCATCCCTGGCAGCTGCCCAACTTATCAGCTGTTAACTGTGATAGGTCTGGGAAATAAATGATGAGAAAAAAAATTAAATTATTATATATTATATTTATATATATAAATATCATTAAATATTAAATGAATGTGATTAAAATTAATCTGTTTCATCAACTGAATGGATGCTTGTATCGAAAAAACGTTCTATTTCGAATACAGTTTTAATGGAAATATCAATATATACATTGGGAAGGCTTAAAATCAGTCATTGAGCAGTGAATCAACTTTTAACTGTTCAACCCCTTCCCTTTTAGCTCCATCTTGTTTCCACCGATACAGATTTGTTTACGTAGTAGACGACAATAAAATCACGTGACAAATGAAATGTCACATGATCAGAAATCTTATAAATAACTACCGAAATTCCAATCTCCATTTATAAACTACATTGTATTTTGATTTCCCTATAAATATATAGGTCGAATCACGAATGTAAACGCCGCCATTTTGTAGGAATATATGTTAAATAATAATGTATTTAAATTTACAGCTCTGTGATGGTGTCTAAATATGAGCTAACTATTGTTAAAAAAGATATTTAAAAAATTAAAACTATTACTTCGAGCTTTTAAAAAGACCTTTGATGCAAAGATGAAATATGATAAAAAGGTCAAAATTACAACACAGGTCTAAAAACTTGTAGAAATAATTAGCACTCAAAAGAAAGTTATTTGATAATGATCAATGTTTTTTTGAAAGAAATCAAAACGATATATTTTACTCTAAAATAGATTTAAATATTGTTTCTCTGTCAACATGAATATGTAAAAATGGTTCTAAAGTACAACATACATACATGTACATGTTTCATGATTCTGTACATGTATAACTTCATTGGAAAAGCGTTCTTTTTCAATACTAAAGAGAAATGCGTGCCATTTCAAATTTTGCAAAGCGGAAGTTCGTGGAGTTACATGTAGAGAGTTTCAAAACATCATAGGGAACATTTATGAATGCATAATACCGTAGATGGCGGTTTTATTTTTATTTTTTCATCTTATGGGGATTGTTGGTGAAATTAATGGGGGAAACTGTTCTCTGACAATGTAAAATTTATATTATATTCTTTTACCTATTCTCCCAATATTTTGTTCTAGATAAGTAAACTTTTCAATCAAATTCCATTTTTTGTTTTAGTTATTTTTTTTATTTTAGTAATAAATGGATAATTGAGTATTTTTGTACATGTATAAAGGAGGATGTTAAATATTCCATGCTGTAATGGGGAATACTTTGATAAAACATCTCAGACCTGTAAAGGTATGTCTTATTTTTAAATTTGATGGCTGTAAAACTAGTTATTATGTTTAAGAAATGTTGAAATGTTTTGTGAACGTCTAAAATATGAGCATATTGTTCTCAAACGTAGTAGGAATTTAATATAAAACTGTGTAAACTTCATGAAAAAAAAAAAAAAGAATGATTTGACTAATAACTTAATATATTTGTACATGGTGAGCGTTCCTTGTAGGAATTTAATATGAAACTTATTTTAATGAAATTTAAAAGAGGAAATAATTGACTTATAATTTAATATACATGTACATGATAAAGATGGATACAGTTTCATTAAACTAAATGTATGTACTGTTATGGAACAGGGTGTGAGGCAGGTTTTCGCGGAATCAATTGCAATGAAACATGTCCACCAGGGACCTTTGGCAGAGGCTGTCAGAATGTCTGCAACTGCTCCAAAAATATATGCAATTTCGTGAATGGATCCTGTCAAGGTATACTTCAAGTGCTGAAAGGTAATGAAAATAAAAAAAATATACATGTATTATTAGAATGTTTCAGAAAACGATAGTACCAACGACATTCCAAACAGAATACTGAAAAAAGGAAATATTTAATGCAATGTTCCACTATAGCTTTTGCTTCCTTTGTTCATACACAGCAAACAATTTCAGGTTTTAGCCAAACATATAGGTTTAGATAAGCAGAAATATTTTTTTTTCAATATTAATAACTTCTAACATACATAGATGTAAATCTCAGAAAAAAAATCATATCTTAAATAGGACGTAAAACAAGATACAATCAATAAATCAATCGAAATGTGTAATCGATATGCCGAAATGGGTATTAACAAAGTTCTTTTAACTACAAATTTTTGATAATATCTTAAATGCTCAGCTTACAACTATGTTATACTATGTTTTGAATAATGATAATTTTTTGTTTGTTTGTTTGATTTGTTTTGTTTTGTTTTTTAGGGGGGGGGGGGGCTCTAAAAGCCTTACATCCTTTGCTTGCGCTATTCTGTGAAATGTGAATTGGTTTCGAAATTTAGCAGTATAAGGGAGGCCCACAAGTTTTACAGGTCTACAGGAGACCTTTAAAATGAGGGTTAGATATAATAAAAGGTTTATGATATTCTGCTTACAAACATGTCTTTAAAATTTGAAATGCACAAATCTTTTTAAAAAGAAAGAAAAAAGCTTTAATGTATTTCTATAGGCTGGGTCTGGATAACTATCTCTTTTAACAGCGATCTAGCGAGCGTAAAGATTTCTTTCAACGACTTGTAAGCAATAACACATATTTTATTGTAAGTTGTATCAAAAATAGAAATTTATTAAAAGTAACAATCATAACTATGGTTATTTTAGGAATGACTCTAATTCTTGGCCAAATTATTGAGTATAGTCTGGTTTGGGTCAGCTAACGCTTTTTTTATAAAGCGAGAGGGGGGGGGGGGGGGGGTTAATAACTGATACATAGATCTAGAAGCCATGATGTTTGTTTACATGCGGTAAGATCTAAAAACTGTTTGAAGTTAAAGGTATATTCATTAAATATGGAATTTTCAATGGATTCCGAGCACTGGAAATGAGGGAATTGCATGAATAAGATGAATAAGCTTGTCTTCAAGGGTGTGTGTCCCCATACCAAACCAGATTATACAAAATTATTTGGATTACTATTTGGAAATCAACCAGTAAGAGGCGAGAATACAAACAAAATTAAAATATTATATTTTATGATCATGTTCAAGAAATATTTTTTTATATTTTGATAAGATTATCAATATTTTTTTTCACAGACCTGTATCATATTCGTAGCATGGCATATCATAACTACAGTAAAACTCGTTTAGTACAAACACGGATAAAGCAAATCAACGGATATAACGAAATGCGAAATTCTTAAAAGTATACACGCTATAACTTGCGACAGTTTAAATACGATTGGAAATTTATATAATTTGTTCATCAATAAAAAATACGAAAATACTGTAAATTACACCATTAAAATTAAACTCGTTACAAAGTTATCAAATTATGTAGAGAATAATACATACCCTTTTACATATCACATCCTGAATCAGCCCGAGACACCAATATCAGCCAGATATTTTACGTGTATGTTTGTTCTGTATAACCTAAATGATAAGAAACATTCTTCTTTCATTTAAAATTGCTTGTCATTTTAATTTTGTAAAGAGGAAGTTCGTGGACCTAGTGAGTTAAATATACTATTGAGCACATTTTATGAATTAACAATAACATAGATGGCTTTTTTCTTTCAATTTTTTCATCTAATGGGGACTGTTGTTTGTATTTATGGAAACAATTGTGTTTCGACAAGATAAGTTTTATGATATATTGTTCATTTATTCTCTCGATTATGATTATTTCTAGAATAGAAACCTTTTCATTCAAATTCTATTTTTTTGCAAAAAAATTTACTTGGCAATGATTCAATGCTAAATTTTGACTATGCGAAAATTGAATATAATGAAAATCCAAACCTTCTTTTGGTTTGTTTTACCGTGTTATAAACTTTATTTTGCTAATCGCATGTAAGGTAAATTAATGCACATTCATTAAATGGTTAGGGCGAAATAGAGAAAGAAAGCTCACAACTCCATGTCACTTCATCAATCTCTTTTCATTTAGGAGTCTTTGTTTGCAATGCTCCTGATTTTTATTGTTTAACTTGACTTCTGAAAATGATTGCAGTTCATGATCTTCATATTTTATCTGCTACCACAATGGGAATTCTATGGTCTTTTTGAATTGCTTATTATTTCTTGTTAATTTTGAAAATAAATTTATATAGAATTATCTACCTTTATCTTTACTTAACACGAGCTGAGTGTAGATATCTTTTCCAGACATTTTCTCTAAGAACTGTATTCGGTAATAACCAATATCTGCCCCCAAAATCAAACTTTGATGGAGATATATTTAATTAAGTTCTTAAACAGGGGAGTATATGCTGACTTCAAAGCAATGAATATTTTCATAAGTAATGACGCCATATGTACGTAGTGACGTCACAAACATGACGCAAATTTCAGTTTTTTATGAATTTTACAGAAAAATGTACATATTTCGACGATATTTTGAATAAAAGTCACCGAGCGCATGTGTGTTCAGGATCAATATTTTGATATAATGTGTAGAATGATAATATCAATGAAATTTGTCAATATTGTTCCTGAACAAACTTGCGCTCAGTAAATTTTAAAGCTAAAATTGTTGAAATTTTGTCCATTTTGTCCTCTTTCTGAAAAAGGATATAAAATCGGACTAGTTTGTGACGTCATAAAAACAAAAATTGTGAATACACTGCTTTGACACTGTAGTATTTTCTGTTTTTCATATTTCTCATACAATTTATTGAATTTAGTACATTTCAGGAAGTTTTCAAAACTTGACTTTTGTGGGGGCAAATATATGTAATATACCGCATATAGTTCTTTGTAGACTCCTGTAAGAATTCTACGCTTTTTTTCCCTTTTTCACGGTTTAGTGTCTTTTTCAACAGGAAATGGGCATTTTTTGCTTTGACGAATACATGGCCCCATCCACTTTTTCAAAAGAGTAATATAGATTGATGACTTTTCACCCTTTCTGCAGTTGCTTTGTTGAGCTTGATTTTAGGTGAACATACACTTAATGTCATGGAGCATGCATTTCGGAACAAGCGAAATAACTTCTCTTTGCTTAAATTTAAAAATAATGACGAGTTGTCTTCCTGTTCTTATTCTTTTCCATTTAATTTTTAGATGATTATACTTCACGCATTTAAATCTGTTTTAAAGCAGTAAGATGTACTTTGCGTACATTTATGGGGAACTATTTCTCTTGTTAAGTGGATATCTGTCTTCACCAAAAAGATAACTTTAATACATAGAAACCCGTTTAATCCCAAAAGTGTGATTAAAAAAAATATCATTCTGTTTTTAGAAAAAAAAGGAGTTAGAAAAACATTAAATGTTCAATACTTAATTCTTTCAGGTGTATGCCCTAATTCTATATCTCCTTTTTAAATCGAATTCCACATTTTAACCTTTTTCTGTAAAAGATCCACTTTAATACGGTTCTGGGGCTTTAAATTCAGGTATTTCCGATAGCATGATTTAACATCAAGTGAAACAGTACGAAAAGATTGTTTGAATAAAGACTGACCGACTTGTTCGTTATATTACGTATTAGAAGTCTACGCACTTAGTTTTGAGATAAATTTTCGTTTAATCGTTTTTGTTGAATTGTAAAATAATTCCTTATCAAGTCTGAAGTCTAAGTCCCTGCTATCTGTAATCGATATATGCCGAATACTGTTCTTTATGTAAAATTATAAGACTGTTTGAGGCCCGTTTACCCTGTTAGGGCCGAAAACTGTCTGATAATTTTACATATAGAATAGTATGAGGCATATATTTTACTGATAAAAACATTGCCATTTAAATGTCAAAAAGTTACCCGGAGGAGTCCGATGATAATACAATGGGAGTTTTGGCATCCATTGTTTTCTACCCGTCTGATAAGTAGATAAAAGAAAAAAAGAGACAGTAAAAAGAGCGTGAGCTCTTAATTCATTTCATTAATTCAATGGCAGTTGTTAAGTTTAGCAGGACAGGGGTCCGGTGGTGAAAGATGTTTAGGGGGACAATTTTATTTATAATGTGCATAAATTGACACTGATACCGATATAATTTTAGGTGATATAAAAACCATTACCATGGAAAGTAAAAATGCGGATTTTTACCCTGAAGTTTTAGTTTAGATAATGGAAATATTCTCAGGTTTTAAAAGTGTGGCCATTGGGGAACAAACATAAAATAAGGAGATTTGCAGACTCTTTTGCAGAAATGGATTTAAATTAGCTTATTTAAAGTGCTGTAGCAAACATTGTTTTAAAGAGTGGAAAGTATCAATATTGTGGAATGTTTAAACTTGGAATTTTTTTTCAGTGATTTGCTATGTTGTAGCAATTTTATTTCCTTGCGTTTGCTTTCCCTGAAGTTTTTTCCATATATTTTTATTGGGGGTTTCTGGACATATTTAACCTTAATTTCATTCATTTTTTTTTGGTTTTTTAATATCGCCCGATTTTGATATCATTTATGTTCCTCTGTTATTATGCAAGACCGAAGCCAAGTCAACTGAGCTAGTTTTTTGATGGATTAAAATCAAAATAACAACAGTAGTGAAAGTGTAAAAATGTCATTTATTGAAGTAAATGACGCAAAACAAAATATAAACATATTATAAGGGGGTCAGACCAGACTAGAAAAAACTTCAAAAGAATACAAAAATCTTTGGTATCATATTATGCAATCTGACCCCCTAAAATTACATATATCATAAAGCAGGCACTGATATGCCTGTCATCAAAAAAGGGTGGGTTAAAAGAAAATAAACGCCCGATAATGTATTACCAGACTGGTAATTATTATTATCGGACGGATACAGGTAAATTTTTACACTGCAAGAACAAAGGTATGACGTCACAGCAATGTTTAAATTATTCGATACTTCATTATTCATTCAAATTTTAAGTCAATGTTTACATAATTATATTTGTGAACTATTTTTTACCATTCATTTAAAGTGTAATATGAATGTCCGTGATCAATAGAACTGATATTTGTTTAACGGGGAAAAAAATTATTATTTTTTTTTTGAATTCATCAAAAACCCCATATTTTTCAGATGTACCCGATTGTTAAAAGATTGTTGAAATATTTGCATGGATACAAAGAGGTGTGCAGTCCGTCTCCTCTCGAAGATTTTGCAATTATTTAGAAGTTTGATTTCCAGAATACACTCCCCCTAAAAAGACTCTCTTTCACATACACGCACACAGCTGCGCTTAAATCATTTTATCAAAGGAATAATTTGTTTACCCTTATCTGAAAAAATCGTGAAACCGCGCATTGTAACCAATTAATATATATATATATAAATTCGCCAAACACGATAAGCGCGCCTTCAACAAGATATCTCATATTTATGACTATCTTTAATGAAATATACCACCAACTATCATTCTATCTGATTATATCCCATTATGTTCGCTCTATTCTTTTGATCAACTCTTTCTCATTTCTTTGTTTCCGTATTGTATCACATGTAAATAGCTTTATATGAGCTTTTGTAATCCACTATTTGTAGCATTTGACAGTTCTTAATTGGACAGGAAATAAATTTAAATGGTAAAAATTAAATTCTTTGTAATTGTGTAAGAGTTTGTCGTCATAGAATTCAACTTCAACAATAATGAATTATTCATGTTAAATTATGACCAATGTATCTACACATCCTTATGCTTTGATGTGGACCAAGATAAATAAAATCAATTTTATTTTCCGCCGACAATAAAACTTTATAAAATGAAACAAAAGGAAACGAGGCAAGGAACACCATTAAGCAGAAAGTTAACGTTGTATTAAACAATACAAATTAAAGACAGAGAAAACACAACTCCCAAAACATCAGAGGTGGCTTCAGGTACCATGGGGAATGATCAACCCATGTCAATCGGCCGCACACACCATGTGATCTTTGTCATGATCGGGAAATAACGGAAAAATCCGTCGACAATTCGACAAATTCAGTTTAAAATAATGAACTGAAAATCAGTAGTAAAATCAGTGGAAAACACCAGTCAGCATTTCACTTGTTGATAAATTGCTTTGCTAATTTTGTCGTTAAGGGCATTGTAATGACCATAACACAAACCGAATAATGACAATCGACACCGCTAGTATTCTTTTTAATATGTACAATGTAGAACATCCTCTTTCGTATCGAATCAACTGAGAGACTTTTACCTCGTTTGCAGGTGATCATAAATGGTACATGAATATCGGATTTTAAGAGTTTGCTGTATTACAGAATTATATTATACAAAAACCTGGATCTCTCATTTGTATCATTCATAATACGCGCGGCCATCGTCCACATGTCCAAGTTGATTAAAAATGTACATTTTGTATATGCGCAAAGATGCTTTACTGAAAAACAGAGACGGAAGGAAAGAATTTTTTTTTTTATTTTTTATTGCGTTTTTTTCCAGATTATTTCACCTATGAGGATGACTGACGGGTGAAATTTATATATATAATATGTATTTCGAAAAGCAAGTAAACCATTTAAGTCATATCCTATTCTTCATGTATAATATATAGTAATATGGACTGTCAGCATTTAAATGTAATAGATTTTAAAGAAATTTGTCATCGCATTGCCTACATCTGAGAAACACTATAAATTTACCGTTATGATGGGTTTTATAAAAGTGCTTGTAAAATTACATAACATTACATGAAATCACATTGCAAACATCCAATAACAATGTTGCTATTTATTGTAATTAGAGAATGTACTAATTTCATTCAGCAACTTTTGTACAAGTTCACTGAAACTATTTTTGCTAGGAATATTCCTGAACAATTACGACCCGTTTGAAAAAAATCGTTTACAAAATTGACTAGGTACACATGTATGCAGGAATGTAGAAGTTTTATTTCTTTACAGTTTGAATTATTTGAAACCTGTTGAGAAGAATTGAGAGTAAATATGTGTATTTATCTGTCGAGTTTGTGTTTTCTCAAAGGCTTAACCAATTTGATTTCATGAAATTTGTCCCATTTCAAGAAAAGGTTCACCTTTCATTTTCACATATTCAAGATATATTTATTGTGAAGGAAGCATAATATGGTCACACTAGTTCAATGTCAACAAATCTTTATACAAATATGTGAAAAAGGCACAAGACACGGATCGCTAGAAATTTCATAGATGATGTACAAACAAATAGAAAATATACTGAATGAAGTTATTTGAAGCATATTTAACGAAAATTCTACAAAATTATTTCAGTGCATTTCAAAATGCTTTGTGATTTCTTTAAAAGAATATTTGGTCTCTATTTAATTCGGAGGACTACATTGGCAAAACTCTTATGAAGTTTATTTTGCCGGAAAAGCACCGGAATATTTTGCACCATATTTGATAATTTTATTGTTTGATATGCTGTTACATCTATATTTGGATTACAATTTCTCTCTTCTTCAGAATTAACTCTTTTCTAACAATTACAGTATTTTATAACATTTGCTAACAGTATGAAAAGTAAAATCACTACAAATCACTAAAACTGTTAGCCCTATATATAAAATAAAGCTAACTGTATTAGATTGTTAACTTTGTCGTTCATGTTGGAATGTTTTCATGTTTGCAGTTCGAGGTTCAAAAACTGTAAGAATTGTGCTGGATTCCCTGTTTTAATACAATATTTTAGACCTGTTCATATAACTACCTGAACTTCTTTCCACTAATGATGACTTTACTGTTGTTGATGTGTTGGTTTCTACAATTCCACTGCTGTTTCCTAAAACAAAATCTGTTTTAGTATTTTTTTTCTGGATGCTGATTTATGGTTTTAATCAATTGAAAGTTTTTCTTAAAATCTTTTAAAGATGGATATATACTTGGCATATTCCAGTGATAAAATCGCAAACACTGCTGCATACAGACTAATGCATTCCTTTCCATACAACCCTGGGAAGCATTCTTACTACAGTTCATATCAAAATATCCACTAGGACAAACTTTTAAAGAAATCAAATATCAGTAAAAGTTGAAAAATAAATAAAAATATCAAAGCTTATTTTTATGTATGAAAATTTGCTTACCTTGACATTGATTTGTAGTAAAGCCCCAGTCACACTATCACGATTTTAGATCACGGTAAGCTACGATTTAGGGATCCGTGAATATTCATAGACATCCGCAGTCAGTCCGTTATTATTACCGTAGTGAGCCCTGTTAACTCGGATTACTCCTGAACGATCCGTAAATTGCTACCACTGTTTTGAACTGTTCAAAATAGTCGTGGAAAACCGCGATGCAACTTTATTTCTTGTATATCGTAGTTACCCCGTACTGTCTGCCTACCATCATCGTGTGACCACCGTATAGACTCTCGTGATGCTTCGGGGTCATCCGTGACAAGTAGGTCTACGTTTACTCAAGGATTTCGATGACTGCAGTAGGGAAAATATACGGATATACAAGATAATCCGTAACTAACCGTAAACTCCGCACATTTTGTCTCGGTTGTAGTAGGAAAGCGACAAGGAAACAATACAGAGACTCACGAATAATGGCGGCAAACCGTTTTTTCTTACGTTGTAATTACGGCAGCAGTAAGGGTTTTGACGTCTAATCACGTGTCTTAGCGACAATTTTACGGTTGGATACGATAGCTTACAATTTTTCAGTTATTTATTACACATATTTGTCACAATTTTTGTCATTGTTATCTATTGTTAATGACTGTACACATGACCATGAGCACAGGATTCGGCTTCTAAATCTGCATCTGTAGTTGAAAAGAGAGACAGCACAGAACTACATTGATGTGGCACATATTTTTTATACCACGGAATTCGGAAGAAGGAAAATAAAGAGAACGTATCTACCCATCATCCCCAATGAATGTAAAACTATTGCTAATGGACCTTGGTCGTGATAGCTGTAAAACCATATGCATTGTATTGATGCGCTTTCATTGATGACAATCATGAAGCAGTTACTATGACAATATAATTAAAATTAGATGTTAGACCCGCTCGCTATACGAACAATCTAATTAAAAGTAGATGTTAGATCCGAGTGAATACTCGCTACACTGACGGTGTAGCAAGTATACGAGCGGATCTAAAATCTGCTTTTAATTAGAATATCAACAGTCTTGTTTAAAGTCATCATTTCCTAAGTTCTCTAATCAAAACAAGGACCTTGTCAGAAAACCAAATCTATCATTTAGTCAAAAGCTGACTGACATTTTTTATACTTACTGTAAGACCATTATTTACACATCCAATTGTCGACGGATTTTCCATTATTTCCCAATTAAATCAAGGAGCACACGGTGGGTGTGACCTGTCGGCGGGGGTTGCTCACTCCACCTTGGCACCAGATCCCACCTCTGATATTTTAGAGGTCCTTGTTTGCTTTGCCCCTGGTTTGTATGTTTGAATGGACTTTTGAGAATGAAAACTATTCATTATCTTCATAACTTTCATCCGTTGCATCATTTCTGGATTCTTCAGAGATTACCAAATTTTGGTTTAGGCAGATGATACTTAGTAGTGGTAACCGCCTTCTGCGGACCAGTTAAATATAAATTGAGTATCTACCAGGACCCTGACTACTACACTCAATTACAGGAAGAGTGTCTTGGCAACGTAATTTAATCTGAATAATTAAAAAAAATATTGAATGAAAACACATTGTAAATGATTTTTATTGTTAAAGTAAATAAACTAAAATGTTAATATAGAATTGATCTAGAAATATTGAATAAATTTCCATAGCTTTTAACACATCCGCATGTATTTCTCCTATATAACAGTTATCTGAAAATAAGTCAACTTTAATAAGGATTCAAAAAATAAGAACGAGCCATTTGTATTCTAAAATAAGAACTGAAATAGTAACATTTGATTTCTAAATGATTCCTCTTTATATCGGTACTTTTGAAAAATGTTGATGCTGGCGTCCATATACAGAAAAGCTTAATTTCGATTACATTTTCCCCAATGTCTTTTACTTACTTAGACGTAAGACGTCTTAAAAGATCTTCATCATTTGTGGCATTCTCGTACAAAAGACGTGGAGTGCTGTAGCATTAACTTGATTGGCCGTAACCGTAGCTTAGCAATCATTAGTGAGACCGTCGCATTACAAGGTATTACTATGGAATACTGTGGTTATCCGTAAGAGTGCCCGTGGCGTGAATGGCATGGTCCTTAATGAAACGATTTGTTCAATGCTATTTTTAGAATGATAAATTTACGTATTGTAGACACTCATGTTCTATTATGGGGAGATAATTCGATCAGTATTTCTGAAAATGAAAGTTTATTTTTAAATGTGCAATTGTATATTAAGAGATCTGGTCGTTTTTGAGTAATGCTTTTAGATTAGTATGTCCATACTACATTAATTCAATTCTGTATATGCATTGTCTATGTTAGATAATCTTATTGACCTTTGGTTCCTGTGTAAATTAATTTTGAACAATGTACTTTGTGTTACAAATTGTTTTAAAGGAGAGGACGTTCTAAGTTTTTAAGAACTTGTGTCCAATCCTTTTGTTTAAACATCAAAACAATAAAATATGTTCAAACCAATGAAGCCGTGTCCTAATCTTGTTGAACCGTTCAATAATTTTGGAACAACCGTTTCCTTTGTTTTTCGCGCCAAAAAATCGTATTAGCATTACGATTTCATACGGTTTATAAAATCGGGGTGAACCGTTGCAATCCTTGTTTATTACAGTGAGAGTGTGACCTAGGATTTACATTCGATAAACTAGCTTGATAAATGACAAAAAATAGGTGCAGATTTTTTTAGCCAAATATTAAAATCAATAAAAAAATTTGGAATCAAATAAAGAGTTTCATTTAATTATGATAAAGAGGGGCAAGGATTCCAAATATCTTTTATTTTACTTATTGTGTATTGGAAAGGTCCATTCGAATATGTACATATATCCAAATAAAGGACTAGCAATGGTAACTCTAATGTTCGAATTGCGTTAAGGTAAGTTACAGATTGTAAACAGTTTTCCTGAAACTGCAGTCCAAATTTCGGTGACCATGGCATTTTTCCTGTCACTGACAAAACAGTTGTCTATAAGCTTAAAGAAAAAAAAATAAAATTTTGAAGAAAAGAAGAATGTAAACAGAATATTTCCATCTCTCATACTAGCTAGACCTAAGCCATTGTAAGATCTTTTATTCCCCAAACATGAAATTATTAAAGGGAGATTGTACAATGCCAGATATGACATGGTAAATGATACTTATCAGCATCTTTGGGGCATCCCAGGAGATGAATGTGCTGAGGTCTCAGATACATAGACCTAAGACATATGTAAAGGGAAACGGGGATCGCCTTGAGAGTTTGAAACTATTGAGAATATATTAACGTACTATTCGTATTTTTAGATTTTTTGTTTGAATGACCCTTGTATCGCTGCATAATTAGGGGGAGCAGACAATTCAAAAGTTAAAGTCATGACCTATTATGAATCGAACCTTTGTAGTTAGAATAACAATCACATTTCTTTTATTAAAATATTCAAATATGAATCAGATATATCAAATTTTTTGGGTATCTTTCATATAAAAATATCATTATGATAAGGTAACATTACAATAGTGTTATCTTTTTATTTTTCTTTTGTTTTACTTTTTGGGTGTTGAATGTAAATATAAATATTAACTTTTTTATTTTAAAGTCATACGTTTTTTTTTCATTAGAATGCATGCCAGGATACATCGGTCTCAACTGTTCTTTGATGTGTGAAGTTGGTTTGTATGGCCAAAACTGTGCGAGTAAATGCCCAGAAGTTTGTGCATCTTGTAACACTTTGGATGGAAGCTGTAAAGGTATTACATTGTTTTTTCTGTTTTCAGTAGAAGATATGAATAAAAACATCACAAAGTATACTTCCTCAATAAATTTGGTATGAAAATTGACTATGGGGTTTTAATTGAATAAAGAAAGAGGTTTAATTAGCAATTTAAAATCCAATTTTATTGTAAAACCTAAAACATGTAAACTTTTTAAATTGATATCTTGGCAAAGGTATGCTTAAAGATGGGGAACGATACTCTATAATTAATGTCTTGAAATTTCGTTAATCTATCAATGGGTTGAATGTTCTTTGAAATTACCTTGGTTGGTTTTTTTATCCTTTAAAGTAACACAAGCTGCAAATTTCATATCGGATTTTATGTTGCAAAATTGAAAATAACTTTTTCAATGACAAAACGAAGAACGTTTATATAAACTTCTGTTAACATATGCGATAAAAGAATTATTATTTAAGCTTTGATAGTATGAATATGAAACAATTGTCGTCCTTTACAATTCTGATGCCTTATATAATACTGTTTATTTGGATGTATATAGGGTAGAAGTCTTTCTTTTAAGACAATTAAATGCTTTTTTTTATTTTAATTTATCATTAAGAGTTAAATTACTTACAAATTTATCATAATAACACATTTAAATGGCAAGATATTATTTTTTTTTCAAAAATGTGGCTCATATTGCTTTACATTTTTTTTCTAGAATAAAATTCTATATATTTTCTTAAGATATATAGGATTCAATCAAGTTTTCAGATGCAAATATTTCCGAAATAGCTGAACAAACTACGGTTTTGTCGAACAGGAGCATAGACACAGCAGCACAAACTCTTCCAAGGAAGATAAAACGGAGCTCATCCTTATATATTGTCATATCAGTTGGAACTTTTGTCGTCGTCCTATTAATTGTCGTTCTGATGAAAAATATCTACACTATCACCACACTTCAACCAAAAGAAAACTTTCTTCAGATACAAGATCCTGAGACAGAAGAGGCACAGAGTACAGTTGATCCAGGATTTGCTCTCATCTATGAAAATTCTGCCTGAAAAGAAATAAAACTACATATTTAAAACAAATAAAACTACATATTTAAGTCGTCTTTTGTTTTTTTTTTCAATTCCGGATAGGATTTGCCAGTAAAGAATTAGATATAATTTGGGTTTTTTAAATAAAATTATCTATTATTCCATGAAGTGAAAAACAATTAATTTCAGAAATAATTTGAAAAATTTAAGACCTCTTTTCCTCAAAAGACTTTGTTGTGTTAGTTATCAGAATATGGGCGAAATAAAAATAATAAAAATATTTATTTTTATTGTTCTTGTCTATGAATTATTGATACCATGATGATCCAACTTTTAGTTAACTTTCTGTACTTTATATTCTATTTTATCTGCTTCCTAATTAAGCAACTAAAATATATTTGATAAGGAGGAGATGTAGCCGTAAATAAAGTCACAATGAAGTTATCAGGATGACAGGAAATATTAATGTATTTACTACAATACAGTTTTTCCAAATAGACCAATAAAACTCTGTCGTGGATTGTTTGTCGGCTTACTGGGACGTGCGACGTGAGACAGAATTAAAACTAAATTTGAACTTGATTTATTGATTTTATTTTGTATAACTTCTCAATCGAGTATTTTTCAATTATATTGTACATCAGTGGGGGAAAAGGGGTCACCTTTTATCGCACATCAGTAGGGGGACCAGAGGACACTTTATTTTGAAAACATCAGTACGGGACCAGAGGTCACCCTATATTTTAAATTAATACGGGAACTAGTGGTCACCTAATATTGTACTGTACATCAGTAGAGGGGCCACAAATAAGGGGACCAGAGGACACATTATATTGTATATCAGTAGGGGGACCAGAGGTCAACTTATATTGTACATCAGTAGGAGGAACAGTGTTCACCTTATATTGAACATCAGTAGGGGGACCAGAAATCACCTTAGATTAAACTTCAGAAGGATGACCAGAGGTTACATATGTACATCAGCAGGGATACCTTAGGTCACCTTATATAGTACATCAGTAGGGGGACCAGAGGTCACCTTATATTTAACATCAGAAGGATGACCAGAGGACACCTTATATTGTACATGGATTAGTGGTCACCTAATATTGTACTGTACATCTGTAGCGGGACCAGAGGACACCTTATATTGAACATCAATAAGGGGACCAGAGGACACCTTATGTTGTTCTGTACATCAGTAGAGGGACCAGAGGACACCTTATATTGAACATCAATAAGGGGACCTGAGGACACCTTATATTGTACATCAGTACGGGGACCAGAGGTCACCCGATATTTTTCATGAGTACGGAGATTAGTGATCAGAATAGTTATATTGTACTGTACATCAGTAGATCGACCAGAGGTCACCTTATATTGAACATCAATAAGGGGACCAGAGGACACCTTATAATGTTCATCAGTAGTAGGACCAGAGGTCAGCTATATTGTACATAAGTAGGGGGACCAGAGGTCAGCTTATATTATTCATAAATAGGGGGACCAGAGGTCACCTTATCTAAAACAATAGCAGGATGACTAGAGGTCACCTTATATACTGTACATCAGCAGGGGGACCAAGCGACACCTTATATTGTACATCAGAAGGGGGACCAGAGGTCACCTTATATTGTGCATCGGTAGGGGGACTAGATGCTACCTTATTTTGTTCATCAGTAAGGGGGACCAGAGGTCACCTTAAATCTAACATCAGAAAGTGGACCAGAGGTCACCTTATATTGTACATGTACATCAGTAGAGGGACCAGAGCCCACTTTATATTGTATATCAGCAGGGGGACCAGGGGTCACCTTATATTTAAAATAAGAAGGGGGACCAGAGGTCATCTTATATTGTACATCAGTAAGGGGACCAGAGACCACTTTATATTGTACATCAAAATGGGGACCAGATGTCACCTTATATTAAAAATCAGAAGGGGGACCAGAGGTCATCTTGAATAGTACATCAGTAGGTGGACCAGAGACCACTTTATATTGTACATCAGTCGGGGGATTAGAGGTCATCTTATATTGTACATCAGTCGGGGGATGAGAGGTCACTTCATATTGATCATCAGCAGGGATACCAGGGGTCACTTTATATTGTACATCGGGAGGGGGACCAGAGGTCACCTTACATTGTAAATTAAAAGGGGACCAGAGGACATCTTATATTTTACATCAGTAGGGGGACCTGAGGCCACTTTTTATTGTACATCAGTAGGGGGACCAGAGGTCTCCTTTAATTTAACATCAGAAGGGGGACCAGAGGTAACCTTATATTGCACATCGGTAAGGAGATCAAAGGACACTTTATATTGTACATCAGCAGGGGGACCAGGGGTCATCTTATATTGTGAATCAGTAGGACCAGAGGCCACCTTATATTGTACACCAGTAGGGGGACCAGAGGTCACCTCATTATGTACATCAGTAGGGGACCAGTAAGGGGACCAGAGGTCACCTTATATTATACATCAGTAGGAGGACTAGTGGTCACCTCATGTTGTACATCAGAAGGGGGACCAGATGTCACCTTGTATTTTACATCAGTAAGGGGATCAGAGGCCACTTTATATTGACATCAGTAGGGGGACCAAAGGTCACCGTATATTGTACATCAGGGGGGGGGGACGAGAGGTCACCTCATATTGTACATCAGTAGGGGGACCATAGGACACCTGATATTGTACATCGGTAGGTCACCTTATACAAGGGTCGTTTAATAATGTCTTCGGTGCTCGGAAAGAAACAAAAGTCGCTTTTCAATTATTTAGTTATAATGATTTAACCTAAAATTATCTTTTTATTAAAACACATGTAAGTAACATTTTTATCCAATATCTGATTCATTTTCAATTGTTTTTCGAACTCATTTTCTGGTATGAACCTTTGTATACTGGATTATTGCAGATCCTATGATTTCCTGGACTTGTTTCTTCCTTCTGAAAGGCGTTTTCTCAAGTTTGGCAAATGGAACGAGTCAAAAGGCGAAAGATCTGGCGAATATTGTTAACGTGAATGAACATTAACTTTTGTTTATCCCCAAGACTCCTTTACTCTTCAAGGCTTTCGGGTTTGGACGCTGTCATGGAAAAAATCTTATGTTGTGGATTCCTTATTCTCATTAACCTTTTGATTTTTTTGCCAAAAAATGCTTTCTAGATTCCTCCAGAAATTAAACTGCATCCCCAAACATTAAGACCACTAATATTTAAGAAAATTGCCTATGAATCTATCTTTGTGCTCTTGCAATTCTCCGCTCTTCTCAGACCTTTGTTTTTTTTTGTCAAGTACATCTTATTGTAAATTTTGTTTTAAGAGTTTTAAGCAATTATAGATCCAAGTTTCATTATCTGTTTGAAATCTAAATAAACGTGGATAACTACAATTACTGATATTTTTAATAATTGTTCACATATTCTTATAGGCAGTCGTTTTCACTCATTTTTTCAAAGGGTTACTTTTGAGTAATAAGCTTTTTTCTGTCAAACATTTTTAAAACAGTGTGAACTTTTCCCGGAATGATGTGTATTTTGAAAGAGGGCGTATAAGGCGTGTACAAATCCCCCGATCTGAGACAAAATGTTTTTCAATTTTCAAAATCCACAAAAAAGCTATATTTTCTAAAATCATGTTCTCAGTAATGTCATCTTCAAAATATTTTATCATTTTATTTTTCTGAACGACTTATCATTTGATAATATTTATTTCAAAGTTGACAGTTAAGCATATTTAGTGGAAAATGGGTTTAATAGAGCTATAAAAACGAATTTTGAACATGAATGGGTCAAGTCTCCATTCTTCGTGAACGCATAAATGATGGAAATGTTACAAACCCGTCCATTTAAATCACACTGAAAGACGTCAATAGTGCATATACTTCTTAGCGTACTGGTAGTGGTTAAAGCAGTTTGTCTTGGACTAAACCTGAACTATGAAGAGAGTTCGAATCATACATGAAGCTTTGTCTTTTTCTTCTTTTTTTTTTTGTTTTCAAATGTCATAAAAACATGAATAAAAAATAAATAATTAATGAATTATTAAAACAATGAAATACAGAATTTGATACCGTATAAGTAGAATTTTTAGCGAGGATTTATTTTTGGAATTATTAGCGAGGGTGTCGAGATCGCTAAAATTGAATATCGCTAAAAATTACCGGTCACGGTAGCCTAGTGGTAGAGCGTTCGCTTCGTGATCGGGAGGCCCGGGTTCGATTCTCGATCGCGGCGCCGCGTCATACCTAAGACGTTAACATAGGTAGTGACTGTTCCTTCGCCAAGCGCTCGGCACTAGAAGTGAAAGTCACGGGTCTTTCGGATATGACCTTAAAAACGTAGGTCCCGTGTCACGGTAGGCGTTGGCACGATAAAGAACCCTCACTGCTCAATGGCCCTGAGTGCCGAGTATAGGTCTAAATTTGAAGCCCTTCACCGGCATCGGTGACGTCTCCATATGAGTGAAAAATTCTCAAGGGGGACGTTAAACAATACACAATCAATCAATCAATCGCTAAAAATTAATCGCGTTTTATTAGTAATTGTTTCTTAAATGTGCATTTTAAAATCGCTAAAATAACATCTCGCTAAAAATAAATTACCAGTTTTTAAGTTTGAATTTGCGTCTCGCTAAAATTTCCACTTATACGTATGTAAAAGATGATATAAACCATAACATTTTGAAAAAATACTACTTGTCGAATTGAGAAATGTCTTTTTTCAGAGCTGGGGATTGTCCTCGCCTTGTACACCTCCATTCTTTGCTATGTGTCGTATAGTCAATCATACACCATCAGTGATTATTTGTTGAAATTTTGCAAACAGTACATTATTTGTTTAATTTTTGTTTGCAAGTACGGTATCCATTTTTTATGCCCATTATATATATTTTATCAGTGAAATCCACCTGCTCAATTGTCTATAAAACAAACATTGATTGCTGTAATTTTTTTTTTACATATTTCAGTGAGTATATCTTTGGGATTCTTAACAAATTTTACAGCAGCTTTAATGGACGGTTTAATTTTACTTTAGTTAACTGATTCTTTAAAATTCATTTTTAATGCTGTGTCTCGAATACCCTTGTTTTCCAGCTTCTCACACTTAAACTATGTGATGATAAGTAATCACACCAATTGTTATAAATTTATTAAAGATGCAATAATGCGAAAAATTCAAGCTTAGTATTGTATGTCATACAGTTCAGGACATTATTTATTGAACAGCCCTCGTAATTTGTACATCAGTAGGGGGACAAGAGGTCACATTATATTGTACATCAATAAAAACTAATGATAACACTGTTTTGAACGACAATGAAGAACCCGGAATACACTTTATATTTTACATCAATAAGAAGACCAGAGGTCATCTTATAATATTATATTGTAAGTCAACAGGGAGACCAGAAGACACCTAATATTTTACATAGATATTGAGACCAAAGGACTCCTTATTTGGTCACCTGAATCAACGCATGTGACTTATTGTTATCAGTTTTTTTTTCTTTTTTTTTTTTTTCATATCAGGTTATTTTTCAAATAATATGCCCAGTTATAATACTACCAATATACTCGCAACGTGGCAAAAAATTGCAAAATCGCTCCAAAACAATTTTGAAAAAAAATACAAAAGGATTTTGCAATGAAAATAATTTCTAAATCAATTATAACAAACAATTTAGAGGTTGTGTATGCCTTTTAACTTAAATTATTATCTAAATGAAGAAAAAATATAACTAATTTTTTCAACGTTTGGTTTTTTTCTCACCTAAAATTTACACGCTGCGTTTACATTTGGAACTTTCTAGTAAATGCACTGAGTTTGAGTTATCGCCCGTGTTGATACAGGGTTAGATAAAATGACAGTTCTCTCTTTATTGGCAAATTAATTGATGAAAATAATTAAAAGGGAAATACCGCCTCAGTGCTTGTCAAATAATCGGACGATCGATATTGCATATAATGAGGGCAATTTACACGCACGGGTAATTAAACTTGAAGTTATATAGTAGACTAGTGTAAACAGGTTTCTCTGAAAAAAAAAGACCAGTGCTTACCGACGCCTATTCACTGAGTTAAAAAAAAAGACACGAGTTCTCAGAAAAAAATTCTTCACATGTTGATTTATTTTTAAGAAAAATATTTTTGCGATTGCAATGCATGCGCAAATTTGCTAAAAATTTATCTACAGTAAAAATTTCCAGATTTACGGTATGGTGTCTTCTATTCCCCCTACTGATGAACAAGATAAGGTGACCTCTGGTCCCCATACTGATGCACAAATCAGGGTAACCTCTGGTTCCCCTTTTGATGTAAAGTGTAATATTAAGTGTTCTAAGGTCCCCTACTGATGTTCAATATAAGGTGACCACAGGTCCCCTACTGATGTACAATAAAAGGTGACCTCTTGTCCCCCTTCTGAAGTTCCCTACTGATGTTAAATATAAGGTGTCCTCTGGGTCCCCTACTGATGTCCCCCTACTGATGTACAATATGAGGTGACCCCTAGTCCCCCTTCCAATGTACGATATATGGTGTCCTCTGGCCCCCCTACTGATGTACAATATAAGGTGCCCTCTGGTCCCCCTATTGATCTAAAGTGTAATATTAGGTTCCTCTGGTCCCCCTTCTGATGTACAATATAAGGTGACCTCTGGTCCCCCTACTGATGTACAATACAGGGTTACCTCTGGTCCCCCTATTGATGAAAAGTTTAATATTAAGTGTCCTCTGGTGCCCTACTGATGTTCAATATAAGGTGACCACATGTCCCCTACTGATGAACAATATAAGGTGACCTCTGGCCCCCTACTGATGTCCCCTGATGTTGAATATAAGGTGTCCTTTGGGTCCCCTATTTATGTTCAATATAAGGTGACCACAGGTCCCCTCCTGGTGTACAATATAAGGTTACCTCTGGTCCCCCTATTGATATAATATAAGGTGACCTCTATCCCCCAACTGAAGTCCCCTATTGATGTATAATATAAGGTGTCCTCTTGTTTCCCTACTTATGTACATTATAAGGTGTCCTTTAGTCCCCCTACTGATGTACAATATAAGGTGACCCCTAGTCCCCCTGCCAATGCACGATATATGGTGTCCTCTGGTCCCCCTACTGATGTACAATATAAGGTGTCCTTGGTCCACCTTTCGATGTAGAGTGTAATATTAAGTGTCCTCTGGTCCCCTACTGATGTTCAATATAAGGTGACCACAGGTCCCCCTACTCATGTTAAATATAAGTTGTCCTCTGGGTCCCCTACTGATGCTCCCTACTGATGTACAATATAGGGTGGCCTCTGGTCCCCCTATTGATCTAAAGTATAACATTAAGAGTCCTCTGGTCCCCTACTGATGTTCAATATAAGATGACCACAGGTCCCCCTACTGATGTAAAATATAAGGTGTCCTCTGGGCCCCCTACTGTTGTACAAATAATATGATTACTGGTCTCCCTACTGATTTAGAGTATAAGATAACTTGTTCCCCCTTCTTATATAAAGTGCATTATAAGGTTTCCTCTGTTCCCCCTACTGTTACTCAATTTAAGGTAACCTTTGGTCCCCCTACTGATGTACAAAATAAGGTGGCCTCTGGTCCCCCATATGATGTAGAACGGAAGATGACATCTGGTCTCCCTTTTGATGTACAATATAAGGTGACCTATGGTCGCCCTATAAATGTGCGATATAAAGTGACTTCTGGTCTCATTAACTTTTTATTAACTGAGGTATTCACTTAAAGATTATGGAAACAAGCGGAAGTCTTATATAGTCCATCAATAAGGATTTCATACTTCAAAAATTGTAGTATATGAATGAGACAAAGTTAATCTTATGTTGTATTTTATTACAGTGTTATTGAAAGTTGTAAGTAGGCAATAATTTCAAATCATGGTATGTGTAGAATTATTTTTCAAATCCTCTCAAAAAAAGAATTGCGACCCTAATTTTTTGACCGAGGAAAAAGCGCACAATTTCTTCGAATTCTCTAAATGTACATGTATGTAATTGGAATTTGGAGGATTATAGTCAACTTGCTTGTCTTTAAATACAGTATATGTATCCCAAAGTTAAATAACAATTGGTGAATTTTTTAAATTTTATTATTTCCTTTTTTTAATGTAGTTTTGATGGGTTTATGAATTTGATGTGTTAATTCCAGGGAAAGGGGAGGAGAACTCCACGCAGCCCCAGACTTTGTAATACAGGGTGTATATCGTCTTTGTAAGATAACTAAAAATCCGGGATTTCGGGCAAAGAGTGTAAAAGTGATGATGTCGCCTATTTAAGCATGACCTCATAAGGAAGACAAAAGAGACATTATATAATTTATTAACAAATAAGTATTCCATTATGTTAAAGAACTGGGGAAAAGTCCGAGCGAAATGAAAAGGGGGGTGATAGGGGGCAAAATCTTCACCCCCCTCCCCCCGCTTGTTACAGATCTGCGAATGCAGAGACTGGACGTACGTCGTTTACTCTGAGTCGCTCACTATTAGTAAGGAGATCAGAGGTTAGGCACTGTGTTATATAGATACTATAACTTTACATGGAATAATAAAATCATAGGGGAGACCACAGGTCACCCAACATAATCCAAAAATGTTTAACTCTAATATATCATATATCTTATAATATTGAAGTTAACGTTGCTCAGCAACCCCCCTCCCCCTCTTTGTTTTCTAATACCCATCACAGATGGTTATTTAAATTTTCTGGTTTTTTTTTTACACTGAAAAGGCTTCACAGTATTACGATTTATTCTATTTTCAATTTACGTATGCAACGCACTACATTTTGTAGCGGAGTAAACAGACAGGAGAGACGTGAACTGCGCGGGGGACCTAAGGTCCTAGTTCAGCGTACGTTTTAACCTTCTGCGACGGACAAACCCAAATTAATATCCCCCACTTTTCAAGCGGGGGACAAAAAAAGGAATCTGGGGAATACAGAACGACTCATCATCTATCTTATCCAGAAAACAAGTCCATAAATGATCGGATTCCACCGGAACCAATATTGATACTTAAGGAATTGCAGTCACTGATAGGTTTATTGAAATTTGTATGTAATGTCATATTGCCCGGTAGGTCTTTTCTAAGGAGACTTATAGACTTGACAATGGGAATTAAAAAACAATACTATAAATTAGATTGACAGAAGAAGTAAAGGATGTTTGATGTTTGGCTGAGTTTTCTTTCAAATTATAATGGATCTACCATGTTTTTCCCCGACAGGTGGTTAAATTCTACTGAAATAAAATTGTATTCTGATGCAGGGTCTATTGGATATTATACAGTGCTTGATAGTCAGTGGTTTCGAGGAAATTAGGATATTAATTGGAGATACCAGAATGTTGCTATTTCGGAATTTTATCCTATAGTACTTGCTGTGCAAGCGTGGTCAAAATACATTGCTTATAAATGTACTTTGTTTAACACTGACAATCAAGCACTGTTTCACGTGAAACAGCTTATGATAAACACATGTTTTTATTGAGGAAACTGGTGTTTACCTGTATAGAATTTAATAGTTATCTTAGAGCACGACATTTGTCAAGCAAAGAAAATTTGCTATGTGACTATCTTTCTCGTTCCAAGGTACAACAATTCCTTGAACTGGCTACTTGGGCAGAACATACATCCAGTAGAGATACCTCCTCTTCCGCCTTTTCCATTTTGATCGGCGTTAAGGGGAAATTACCGGCCTTGGCCATTTCATTGGAGATCACCTTATCATTTTTTATGCATACATCATTTGAAGACAAGTTTTAGCAGCAACGTGAAAAAATATATCAAAGGTTAAATGAAAACCTTTCATCATGCGGATTGTGACAAACGTTGTATTTAGGCAAGAACACGTGTTTTCATGATGTCGTCGGTTCTTATTTACCAAAGTTTATATCATTGTCGGTGAATAAACCTTTCGTGAAATATTCTTTCCAGAACATATGTTTATCCCTGGTTTGAATAAAATAAACAGTGCACTGGTGGCATATTTATTCCCTCGGTAGCAGTAGTTCTACTAATGAACTGACACGAGTAGTCTTAATTACTTCTGTGAAAGACAAGTAGGGCATATGTTTATCTCTGACTTGAACTTTTTCATCTTAGTTATATATTTATGACTTTTGGTTTCATTTTGTACATGATAGGATATATGTTTATTCCTATCTGTTCATATGTGTAGAAATATAATACAAACATTTAAAGGACAAGCAGGGCATATGTTTATCTCTGCTGACTAATCTGTACAATTTTTTTCCGAGTATAACTGCACTTTGCCCTATTGTTTTGCTTCTTTTTTTCTTGGGGTCTGAACTTGATAAAAATTAATTTAAAGTATAAATTTAATCAAGAACATGGCGGTTTCAGACCACAAGAACGTTTGATATATTATGTAATCAATTACGCCATATATAATGTAATCACCCTTTACATCATATTCATAATTCGGTTTCATTTTGTAGTAAATTTTTGATACAGATAATAAGTTGTTTATTAATAATTTTATGGATTTCAAGATCAATTATTACATAATTAATTACAAGTTTGTTCTCTAATTAAAGTCACATTAGTGGCAAAGTGCGACATACCTAAATGCCTTGTGGTTTATGAGAATGAAGAGTGAAGATGGTTTCTTGAAATACTGCGATGGTACAATAAATGTTAGTTGGAATTACAACAGTACACGAAATTGTTAATAAACAAGGCTTCAAAAATTAGTTATTATGTCAAAATAAATTGGCATTGGCAATTGTACATAAATGAATTTTTTAAAGTTTTACTGAAAATATTTTATGTACATTGGAATGCTCTGCGTTTTAGAGTTATCGCGCGTCCCATATCGTTGGAAAGTTTTTGCCGTGTCCAAATAAGGAGAGGGAGATGCAAGCGATTCTTGGAAATTAAAACATTTAGTAAACGCCCAATGAAAACTTTGCGCGGTAAAAATCACTACCCGGTCGTCCAGATAGCGTCACTTTTCATTTTTTTAGGACGCCGTGAAAAGTACATGTTTGTTGGATAGCTTCCAATTATTTTAAACCGCCTCCACCCCTCCACCTTTTCCTATTTTTAGGTTATACAGTTTTGTCTATCTTCTTTTCTGGATTTTTAATGTGTTTTTAGTCGTTTTTGGCGGTTTCAGACCACAAGAACGTTTGATATATTATGTAATCAATTATGCCATGTATTATGTAATCATGCTTTACATATTTATCATATTCATGATTCGGTTTCATTCTGTAGTAAATTTTTGATAAAGATAATAAGTTGTTTATTAATAATTTTATGGATTTCAAGATCAATTATTACATAATTAATTACAAGTTTGTTCTCTAATTAAAGTCACATTAGTGGCAAAGTGCAACATACCTAAATGCCTTGTGATTTATGAGAATGGAGAGTGAAGGCGGTTTCTTGAAATACTGCGATAGTACAATAAATGTTAGTTGGAATTACAACAGTACACGAAAATGTTAATGAACGAGAGGCTCCATAAATTAGTAATTATGTCAAAATAAATTGGCATTGGCAATTGTACATAAATATATTTGTAGCGATTAGGATCGGACCAAGCGGCTTTAACAATACGTACATGTATGAAAATGTCAGTCCGCATTTGACAAAGCTATTGTTTCGTCAATAGACCTTACGAAATGATGATTTAAACGAGACTGTTGACACTCTTGTTTCATCAACTTGTTTGTCAATAGCAAACCTGTTAAAGGCTTTATACATGTACATATAAAAAACATGTTATGGGGTAGCATATCAACTGAAGGATACCAACCCCATATGCAAGTTGTGAAGGTGTATCCCTACATATGTAATGGAATTCGGCGATTGAAAGGATAGTCATCATGTTTATTATAAAGGTTGTTATATTGGCATTATCATCCTTCTCTAGTTATATATTTTAATATGAAATAGAGATGTCATACTGTGAATGAAGAATTATCCAGTAGAAATATATGTGAAAAAATGCATTCCGTGGAAGACATAAAAAAGAAGGTACAGATTGAGCTTAATTGTGCTCTAAATTTTTAACGTTCTTAAAAAGTTATGAAATTGGCTTGAACAATAGTCCAGTAGATGAATATGATAAATCCTTTGAAATATGGCATTAGGGAGGACCTTACTGGAGATATGAAGTCATTAAATTGGTACATTTCGAAGTTTAATGCAGAAAAGGTTCAAAAAGACTCATTTCTGTGCTAATTTTTCTTTAGAAAATAATGTCCGGACCGTTGCCCGCTTGTATTTTTGGATATAGTATTTAAACTGCTTTGAATCACATATCTCAAAATTTTTCTGGGCGACGGTGGCAGAGTATATTTTCTGAAGGAAAATTCTACTGAAAACTGATGTCAATTGCAACTTTTTAAGTAAATACTGGAAAAAAATTAATGACGTCACAATTAGTATTTAGGAGGTCATATGAGAAAAATGATTTGTGTATTCTTACTGCAGGGACTTTCTATGATTCGGAAAGAATGAATTTTGATTTCTTATATCACTTTTATATTTTAGAAAAATATAGGGCTTTATTTGTATTGAAATGTACACTGTTCTTTATGGCTTTTCAGTTAAATTAAACCCCCACGGAGATAAGTGATTTCAAGTACTTTGTGATATATTTTATTGCAAGCTCCTTAGAATATATCGTATCAAGAATACATTGAAAATAACCATTAAATTTGTAGCATATATTTGACAATGCGTTGTCAACTTATACACACTTATGTAAGATTAAAAACGCAGCAAATGTTTTCTTCTTGTTCTTTGACTTTTTGTCAGTTATAAATATTTGAATGCTAAAATATATATTCACTTTAAGTATGTCTCAAAATGCACAATTCATATTAACATAAATAAATAAAGAATGATCATTTATTTTTTTTATTTTAACAACTATATTATGAAAAATCATTTCATATTTCATGCAACGTAATCAAATTATAGACGTTCACTTTGTTACTGTTATCCATTATATTAAATGGCTTATTTCGGGCTGACATCCCCCCCCCCCCTGCGCGGGCTTGAAATGTGATTTATTAATGGTATTTCAGAAAATTTGAGATTTGGTTGATTTGTTTACCTGAACTAACGCTTACTCATCTAAGCGTTTCACTGACCTCGTTTAAGTGCATGACACAATTTTTTATTCTGATGTTTAAAAATACCCTCAGGTAAAGCAGGTATTTGAACAAGGTCACACACAGTTTTTGCACAATATTTACCATGTCTTAAAAGTGGAGTTAGTGATTTCGATCATATTTCAAATGGTTCCTAATTTGTGAATTTTTCAAAAAAAAAGCTCTTTCATAAATTCTGATTTAAATAGGAAAAAATAGGAAAATCCAAAAAAAAAAAAAATAATAAAATAAAATAAAATAAATTAATAAATAAATAAAATCATTGATCACAGAACAGAGTCCTTTTTTCTTTCTTTAATAGGATCGCAAAAAACGTATATCTGAGCAATGGTAATAGGTAGAAACGTTGTGTCTTTAAAGATAAAGTTTTTTTTATTATTATTTTTTTTAGCTTTCATTTGGTTTGTTGTTATCGAAACCATTTTTTTAAATTTCACGTCATCGATCGCATTTTTGACCTATTTTTAAACAAAGAGCATAGCGTCTGAAAATGTCTGAACGATAACGCGGAAAACAGATTAATGTTCAAAAGCAGAGATGACAACCTTTCTTGAGTATGATCTTTTTACTTATATTAACATGATATGAATTTATTCTTAATTCACAAAAAAATATCGTTAAAATTATAAATTGACGGAATGTTTTTGATTGATGTTAAAACATGTATGAAAATACAATTCTATAGATTTATTTCAACTTATTACGTTATTCAATGTGTCTGAAAAAGTCAATTTCATCAAGATTACGAAAAAAGACAAGATATCCAATAAGAATTTTGAGAAAAAATCTCACTTATTGTCAAATTGCAAGGTATTTATTTTCGTATAGATACTGAAATGAATATGGCCACCATATTGTGCAATGTTTTTGTCTGTATTGGACTAAAGGAAACATCAACAATCTTAGCTAATAAAAGTTGTGGACTTTTCTATGTTAAACATTAGTCATTCTAGAAATATTTTTCCAGTATCAGTCTTTGAAAAGCAATTGGTTCTCGCATGCAATAATCACATTATCGTTCATTAGATCTTTTGGTCAGTATCCTACAAAACAGTATAACACTTACATATTTATTGTGAAATTGAATAAGAACTCCATTATAAATAAGTATAAGCTGAAGTAATCATGTTGAACTTTGAAATACTCAAAGTATATATTCCAAAAGATTAACCGTTCTTATAGCTTTTACACTTTGAGTTTGTGACACTTTCATTTATCATACTGATAACTTTCCTATAATATTGATGCTATAGTGATAACTATGACACAATAATGATAACTTTTTAAACTTTGATTTAACTAGAGTTATAACGCTGAAACTTTAATTAACTTTAATTGATTATGTTTTACTATATTTAGTTGACTATATTTTACTATACCATTTTTATGCAAATGAAGACATGTTATCATTCAAGTCATAATACCCTTTATTTTTCTATTATAGGTCTTTTAACTGTAGCAGATGGACCAAGATATACCTTTGCATATTGGTATAAAACTTTAATGAGATAAATATAGGCCCAAAAATTGTAAGGGTATTATAACATACATATATGAGTTGCTTTCTTAAATCAGTTGTATATATTCTAAAATGATCCCTTTTAAATGTATACGTAGATAAGCAGACAATTTTTAAAAAGAAAAATATATGAGTATATCGAATTTTTCAGTAAGAGCTGGTGCATATATGTGCTGTTATAAATTGCTTACATGTAATGAAACATGCTTGTCATTTTAATATATACCAAATTCAGTTTGGTAAACTTACTTAAAAATGGATAATAAACTGCAACATTCTTATGTTTTAACACTATCAGATTAGTGAATTGTAAAATGAATATATTAAAAAATGCAGAATGAGATTGTATTTTGCTTCCTTTTAGGTTTTCCAGACATTTACAAGAGGTATTTTCGGATATGTTGTTCCTTGCAAGGACTCTATTGATACTATTTCCAGTGTTTTGTCTTGTCCAAGGAACGAAGATGAATACAACAACGCTGTAAAACTGAAGAGGTGCCAAGATAAAACACATTCCTGTGCGTCTTTCGAATATCACTGTGTTTTAAATGACTGGATGAATGATACAATAGAAGTTTGTGCTCCATCTTTGTTAATTGTAGGTAAGTTAAATAAATTAAAACGCAGAAAGTCCCCTCCTTTCCTTAAAGTCCCCCTTCTTTAGTGAAATTGAATATTTTAATCTTTTTGAGCACGAAATTAGAACAGATGATTTAAATGTAATTAGTCCTGGAATCAATTTTATTTAAATCTGTTACTTGCATTCTCCATTTAGGTGGGATATGTACTGAATTTAATTTGGATGAGATGAGTATTCGTGGAAGTTTTCTGACAAACTGTACAGCATTTGACACACCCTGTCCAATGGCATACAGATCGATCACATCATATAAATGTAATTATGAATATTTTAACATCTATATTTTATGTTTTTTTTCTTGTTTCTTCAGACGTACTTTTTTCATATATGTATATATATGTATGACTTTTTCTTAGAAAACAAACTGCTCAGATTTGTGTATTATTATACTCTCAATTTTGGAAAATAAGCTTGTTATCTTTGTCCGTTTGAAGGTCTGTCTATTAGTCTGCAACACTATTTTCTTCCGCAAACTTAATTTTCAAACATATTGTTTAATTTGAATTTAAGTATAAAAAGCATACAAACTTTAAAAATATTTTAAAACTCTGAGCAACAAAAATTTGAATATCGCACCTGTAGCTATGACATATTTTTTGACAATGAAAGGCATATTTATGTAAATTCCATTAATTTGTCACTGTTTATCAGAGATAGGACTACATTAAAAACCTCTTTTTTCAGATTCACACTGCTATTTTAACATAAAAAATGGACTCTCATCAGAGAAAAGAAATTCTACATCTAGTGGAGGGTAGATGGATTTTTTAAAAAAATATTATTATACTTTTGATTTCAAATTTAAATGTAAATTAGATAATAATAAAACGTAAAAAAAATGTAATAAAGTGTAAACACTAAACGTTGTTAAAGCAAACTTTTTTTTCAGAATGCTCCAGGAAGATGAGAAAAGATATATTTTGATTGTGTCCTTTGTACTTGTATCGTTGATTGTTCTTTGCATCATGGCATTCTATATGTTCAGAAAACATAATCAGAAAGGCATCACTCATGCAAGTAAGCTTTTTATGCCTACTCTTTTTCCAAAATGCTATTAAAAAGGACAAAAGACAAATGAATATAGAAGTTGCATTTTTATTGATCAAAATAAAAGTCTTGATCAATAAATAAAAGTTCTAGTTAATATAATCATAAAAGTTTACCAAATAAGAATGGAAAATTGTTCTTAAAACATATATATTTTTTTCTTATATACATGCATAATAATAACAGAACAGAAACTCTATATAAATTACCGTTAGCCGAAAACAATTGTAAAACATGTATGTACCATTTTCCTCATACAAAACAAAATCCGAAATTTAACATTTAAATATAGAAGGTATACAATGAAGTTTGAATCTTATACCATTGGCAGAGGTGGGGCAATCGTCTTGACGATACCCTTAAATTGTTCAGGGGGAAGAGGGAAGATAAATGAAAAACTGATTAAAAATATCACAGAAATCTATGTCCTCCTACAGGGTTAGGGTAAACAGAAACGACGCTATCTCTTAGCCAATGAAATCATATAGGAAAGTTGAGAGGCTAAATATACGAAAGCCCAGAAGGCTCATTCGAGATTCAAGATTCGAAATACGAGATTCGAAATTCGAGATTCGAAATTCGAGTTTCGAGATTCAAGATCGAAATTAACCAATCAAAAGGCAGGTTCAATTTTGATTACTCCCCTTTATTATGTTTTACTATCAAGAAATCGTTGAATATATTCATATCAAATGGGTCATTTGCTTAAATGATAATGCAAGAAAAAAAGATATATGTATTAAAACGAAATAAAAAGAAATTTTAGGTTACATTTTAGAAAATATATATAAATTCTTATTTTTCCTCATTAAACAAAACAATAGATAGGTATATAGAATATTATATGGTCTTATCGTTGAATTGCGGTATTCTTAAGTCGACATTTTTTTAAATAAGAACATTTATGTCTTCTAATGCTTATAGGCAAGATCACCGCAGCTTGTTTTTGCTAATTTTGTAAAAGTCAAATAAAACACTTTGATGTTGCTGAAAAATGTCATTTTTTAAAATGACGGTATACATGTGAACAATTTAACAAACAAGAAGGGGGATCAGATTCACAAGCTTTGCTTATCAGTTACGTAAAATATGATAATGTCTGATCCCCCAAAACTGACTATAAAAAAGTATCTGTAAGACAAGACAATCAAAACATCATATTAAAAAGTTAGCAAATAGATGGCACATCAAAATAAAATAGGCAAACATCACAAGAAAAAGTTGGCAAAAAGATGGTACATCAAAGACACAAACAAAACCTCAAAAGAAAAAGTTTGCAAAAATATCATAATCAAAACCAAATACATGAAAGCGTAAAACAATTGAGTAAAAACTATAATATAATATAAATTTTACATGACACATTAATGATCATATTAAGGGATAGGAATGTTGGGGTGGAGGTGGGTCTTCAAAATAGACGTGCTTCATGTTAGCGGTGGTGAGCGCGCGAGTGTGAATGACTCGCTGAGCTGACCACGTGACCTTACACATTCCATTACAATTAGGCAAGGCGTGGATCTGAGAATTTTCACAATTTACTAACGTAAATGTTTCCGAAAACCTCCAAACGAATTATCGCATTAAATACATAAATATAATTATTATTCTAATAATTGCTGTTTTATGTCTTCTAATGCTTATAGGCAAGATCACCGCAGCTTGTTTTTGCTAATTTTGTAAAAGTCAAATAAAACACTTTGATGTTGATGAAAAATGTCATTTATTAAAATGACGGTATACATGTGAACAATTTAACAAACAAGAAGGGGGATCAGATTCACAAGCTTTGCTTATCAGTTACGTAAAATATGATAATGTCTGATCCCCCAAAACTGACTATAAAAAAGTATCTGTAAGACAAGACAATCAAAACATCACATTAAAAAGTTAGCAAATAGATGGCACATCAAAATAAAATAGGCCACAAGATGTGATATGCAGGTCACATCCATGTAAGATGTGACATGCAAATCACATCCGTGCCATCCAAGGTGAGCTTGCACACATCAAATCTATATGAAGGCAGTTAATCACTGGCCTCTCCAAACATCTTAAAGTAATGAAATGAAAAACAAAATTCTACCTTTCATTAATTATTCCATTACCAGTTATCACTAAAATGTAGTTACATGTCAAATAATGGAGGAAATACCGGTATTAATATAATATCCGAGCAATGTTAATAAATAACAATATTGAGTAATACATGTAAGTATGGAAGAAAACTAATTTCAGAGAAAATGACATATCGAAAAGTATTGTTTATTGAGCCAGCAAGTAAGCAAAGTCAGACGAGGAGTATTTAGATATCCAACAGCAGGTATTCACTGACCTGTCAATGTGGGAATTAACATGTTCCTTACGGTATTTTTAATTGTAAGAGTAGAACAAAACAGCAGTGAAATCACTGACCTGTATTTAAACTACATCCTAATATTTAACTATTTATCATGAATATAACAAAACAGCAGTTAAATCACTGACCTGTATTTACACTACATACTTAGTGAGTATCAAAATATTTATCGTGAGTATAACAAAACAGCAGCTAAATCGCTGACTTGCACTTAAATTACATCCTAATATCTTACTAACTTTCACGAGTAGAACAAAACAGCAGTTAAATCACTGACCTGTATTTAAACCACATCACAGTATCTAAGTATTTATCATGAATAGAACAGAACTGCAGTTAAACACCGACTCGCAATTAAACTACATTCTAGAACAAACATAGTAATTAAATGCTATATTATTATTATTATTTTTTTTTTATTCATTTATAATTATTTATTTATTTTTTATTCATTTATTTATTTATTTATTTATTTATTTTTAAGTGGAACAAAACAATAATTAACATTGACTAATATTTGATCTTCGGACCTATATTGTAGTTCCCTCCATTTGAGATCAAGGTACAATTAAATTACTGTACATACTTTAGTTCCACAAAACAGGTATAATAAATTGAGAGAATTATGAAGATTGAAGAAGAATCATGCGGAGAGTGCTCATGAGGAGGACACACGGTCAGATATCATTCTACTTATTACAACCTTGAATTATTTAACTTTATATCTATGCGAGTGTTTATTTTATGTATTTATTTATTTATTTATTTTTTTTTTTTTTTTATTTTAAACCAGTTTTAAGAGTATCTTCCAAATTGTAATTTTTTTTTTTAAAAAAAACTTGTATCAGAAATTCAACAAATATAAACAACCCCAAAATATTTGCATAACGGCCCTTTCTCTTGGAACTGTCGGACCCAAAAGGTTGTATCCATTAATTCCATAAAGTATGCCCTTTTCATGGAGGAATCTACCTTACTTCTATTCCAAAAAGTATAAAGAAGTTTTACACGATGAAAGTTAATTCATTATGTTCCTAAGCGTTTTGAATAGAGTGTAACATTCCTAGATTATACTAAATTCACCATGTATATTGTGTCAATTGAAAAGTTGGTTCTAAAGTTCAGAATTTATTGTAAGTCAAAAAATCTAAATTTCACAAGTAATTAATTTGGAACAAATTTCGTAGATAGAATACAAAACTGTATAACACAGTAATATTCCTAGATTGCCTTCCTTACAAAACTCACAAATCGGTTCTTTGACAACTCTGCCTACTTTCAAACTGACCGGCCAATTAAAATCAAGGATAGAAAATTACATGAGCATAGGGAATCCGTAAGACATTAATTTACCACACTGAAATTAGGTAGAGCTAAGCATAGCAAATTCAAAGAACGCAATCCTAGGATCTAACCATAAATTTGATAACAAGAATGAGTTAATCACATTGCTATCGTCAGACAGGGAAGAGATGTCAAGAATGAAATACTGCCACCATGTGCAAAAATGCCCTTCCTAAACATCAAAAGAAAACGATTATCTTTCAACTACATATGTCAAACAAGACTGAAAATTAATAGCACATTTATATAAATAAATGATTGAGAAAAATTTTACATGGGGTTAATTAAGGCAAATAAATATTTAAAGATAAAGACCGCAGAAACGTACAATGTACAACATGAGCTAGTAAAACAAAACAGTGTCTTTCATTATGCTGTCTATTAGAAACAATTTAAAATAATTCATTTTAATTATTATTATTATTATTATTATTATTATTGTATTCTAGCCTGACAATGCTTAATTTCCGAACAGGGACATAAATTGAAAATCCTTTCATTTAATGTACTGACCTTGCATGGGGTCTGTACTAATTTATAAAAATAAATTAATCCTATATTTACTAGCCATATAGGGAACTTATTTGAAATATTATGGAGGGAGGGATCTTCGTATATTATTTACTTGCTGACTCGCCTGTAAATGTTTTATTCGAAACCAAATTGAATGCTCTAGCTGGTATGGATGCTTCGTGAACCAACGGTAGTGGATATCCTGATTACCCGGCTGATTCGGGGCACACCTGTAGCAACACTGCAAGCAGTTTAGCTTGCAAACATATGGATCTTATACCGGCTGATAGCATGAAAGTTGTTGGTAAAGTCAAAATGTATTAAGAAAACACTAGTGGACGGGCTGGTTTAGGACATTATCCATCGGCGGTGCGGATCTTATGCAATTTGTTAGATAGAACCGCTCGCTGAGTCAATATTTGGTAAACAGTTCAAACCTGTGTCATTAACATTCATGGCATCCGGCACAATTCTGCTAGGCTCTCTGGGCTATTAACAGTTATAGCTACGCTTCCTCTTCACTCGGGCTGCTAGGATGTAGCAAATTTGCACACTGGCAAATTCATCAAAAGGCATCTGCAACTTAAACATGAAAATTATATGAATACTTTTAAGTCTAAGGTGTCATTTAAAGAAAGGACGCCAAAAAAAAACCAACAACTGAGTTGTAAACAATGTGATACATCATGTACATTATCATGCTCATAGAAACACTAAATGTAGCAACATTGAACAGAAAGAGTAAATTTCCTCCTGTAGAATAACCGTTATATCAAATATATATTGTATTACAATCATACTGATAGTAATCGATTAATTCTCTGCTGAGAGGATTCGCTTTGACGAAATTCTACATATTCCATGATTCTACCAATTTTATCAATAGCAAATTAAAGAAATGTCGATAAATCAGAATAAATATGATAACTCCATTACAAAAGAATAAAATGTCACATGTATAGGAGATACCACTATTTGTAACATGTACTTTGTAGCAACTAAGAAGTATTGTGATACTCTTTCTTGCAATTGACTGCAATGAACATGAAATGAAGTTGCCACTATGTTTAGATGTAATAAGGCATATATACTTTAAAACCAGACAGTGAAAGTATGGATAACTTCGACCCATAAGCATACATATAAACTCCGCACAAAACATGAACATCGAGCGTACGGATGACTCTACACTAAATGAAATCCTGCCACATTAGACGCAAATGTCATAATGTGCAAATAAATGGATAACTATTTCTTATTGGTATATATGTAAAATCTACAAGGATACCAGGAACAAACTCCTTGAATATAGGTATGCCAATGCACAACGAATTAAAGCCATCGATCTTGAGAAATTTCCTTTCTTCGACCACAATTCACTTAAAAAATCTCCAAATCAAAAAATATAACACGACATAAACTGTTACTAGTACAAAGAAACCCTTAGCCTTGTTCTCATCTATACATATGGATAGGTACAAATAAATAATGAACCCTAGACTCCCACACAATAAGAACATATACGCGGCTTACTCTGTGCTATTGATAAACACCGTGCGTAGGCACAGATAAACTTTGTACCCAAAACTCCCACACAATAAGTACATATATGCAGCCTAATCTGTACTATTGCTTAAAACCGTGGGTAGGCACAAATAAACTTGTACCCAAAAACTCCAACACAATTAGTACATATATGCGGCATACTCTGTACTATTGCTAACTGAAAACAATACTAAAATCGTGTAAAACATACCAAAATGATAGAATCTTGATTTTTATGTTTACCTGTTACCCAACAGTCACTTTACATATCTTACGATATGTGCAAATTAATGACAAATTTAATTCAACTAGACACTGGGTAACGTATCAACAATTACTTAAGTGAAGCACACAGTGCAATCGCAATTGAACTTCCTCAAACAATCATTAGCAATATAACAATATAGAACTTACAAATCCAATGTTTATCCCTAGGTACAAACCTTAAACATAAGCACAGTTTAGAAACTTGATAGACAAAACCATTTAATCAAGTGCAACTGGTAAAAAAAAAAAACATTAAGGAAGACTACAATTCTGTACTATTATTTAATACTTGGATAGATAGGTACATAACAACTTTGAACCTAAACTCCCACACAATAAGTACATATATGCGGCCTACTCCGTACCAATGTTAACTATGGGTAGGCACAGATAAACTTTGCACCTAAAACTCCCATACACTGAGTACATATATGCGGCCTACTCCGTACCATTATTAACTATGGGTAGGCACAGGTAAACTTTGCACCTAGACTCCCATACAATGAGTACTTATATTCGGCCTACTCCGTACCATTGTTAAACATGGGTAAGCACAGATAAACTTTGCACCTAGACTCCCATACAATAAGTACTTATATGCGGCCTACTCTGTACTATTGCTTAACACGTGGGTAGGTTCATATGTTGACTGTGTACCTTTACTTCCAAACGATAAGTACATAAGACCTAAACGTCATACCGATTGTAATTAATAATAATCAGACAGAATAAATACTTTGACTTCTAGTTTCCTACCTATATTGTACGAAAGAATGAACAATAAAGAAACGAGATAATGCGAAACAATGCCCAGATAAATAACTGCTTCATAAGACGAAACCATTGTCATTATGAGCCACCTGGTCCTGAATATGTCTTGTCAGTAACAAGTTCACCAAACATGCATGCATGATTCTAAATATTTCGAACATTGATTTTATTGCCTAACAGCAAACAGCCATCAAGACATCAACTAACCTTTAACGAATAGCACTGACTGACAGAGAAATTAATTCTCTCTTATGACCTTAAAACTTGGTAGCCTACCACAAACATAAGCTTCCCAGTGTGCAATTCAAGTAGAATGAGACAAAAAGTTATACTGGCCTTAATAAGCTTGGCGATTGAATAACTGCATTCCTTATACTTCAAAGGAACTTCCGCAAAGGTTGGACGTGCGAGGGGGTGCAGCACAGATTTACACCATCTGGACCCAGATAGTTTAGGTCATGCCAGAAACCTCTATGACACCAAAAATAGATTCCCGGCAAAGAATGGGTCCTGATCTCCAATTGTATATTTGTTTTTACTTCTTTGTCATTAAAGCCTTCTTCAAAATAGACGTGCTTCATGTTAGCGGTGGTGAGCGCGCGAGTGTGAATGACTCGCTGAGCTGACCACGTGACCTTACACATTCCATTACAATTAGGCAAGGCGTGGATCTGAGAATTTTCACAATTTACTAACGTAAATGTTTCCGAAAACCTCCAAACGAATTATCGCATTAAATACATAAATACAATTATTATTCTAATAATTGCTGTTTGATGAGGGAGAAAATTATTATTTATATGAAATACTAATGAGGGTACATTTCTTTACATTGTGCCCCCCCAATGATTTTGCCGATTATAAAATACTAAAGAAATCATAACTACTATATGCTTGTACCCCCTCAATTTTGTGCCCCCTCAATAAAACATCTGATGACCTTTTTTTGCTTTGTTTTTGGTTTTCAAGAAATTTTTGTTGTTGAAAACTGAAAATGTATGGTACTACTATATGCTTGTACCCCCTCAATTTTGTGCCCCCTCAATAAAACATCTGATGACTTTTTTTTGCTTTGATTTTGGTTTTCAAGAAATTTTTGTTGTTGAAAACTGAAAATG
>PRKT01000616.1:0-10600 GCA_003671525.1 Saccostrea glomerata | reverse complement strand
TATCGTGCAGACCAAAATCTAATATTTCTTTAAATTTCGTTTTGATAATATATAACACTTTTTCTTGCGTTGTAATTTAATCAAATGACCTCCTCGGTATTAAAATACTCAACGATTTGTTGATAGTAAAAAATAATAAAGGGGAGTAATTGAATCTCAAACCGCCTTTTGATTGGTTACTTTGGATCTTGAATCTCGAAACTCGAATTTCGAATCTCGAATTTCGAATCTCGTATTTCGAATCTCGAATCTCGAATGAGCCTTCTGGGCTTTCGTATAAATACGGGTTAATGACTAAACAAAATATAAGGCTCACCAAAGAGTCCGTGTCATTTTAAAGCATACAATTCCTACATTTATTTCGCTGTAGGCATTGCACATTTTTAAGAGATCTCTAAAGTATATGTACAAACCAAACATCTCAAACAATATTTTGGTTGAAAAATATAGCAAATGATCATAGGAATTTTTTTTGTATAAAACAAATTTTTGAGAAAAGTATGAGAAAGGAATTTGAACTTCCAACAGAAGTCATTCTAATAAGTATTAGACGAGAGCACACGGCAAACTCGCAGGGCTCTCAGTACCTGCAAATTTCAATGTCTTTCTGGTATACATTCAAATATTCAATAATTTAAAATTTGCTAATCAGTAATTAAGATACAGGTCTATTAAATAATCTGAGAAAAATGATCCTTATTTGGTTTGAAGATATGTTTTACTTTACAGATAAAACAGATAAAGGAAGCAAAGTGAGATATTCAACACCAAAAGGGAGTGACCAGGTGCAATTGTAGTGAAATGATTTTAAAAGACGTAAACAATGCATGTTTCTCATGTAGTGAAAGATATATTTGAATTACATCAATTTGTTTGCATGTATTCAACATTTTTGAAGAATAGTTATTGCGATTTATAATATTTGTTAATATTTATTTTTCAAGGATATTGTACAATTTATCATTTCCATAAATGACATGACACGTATAATTCTCCACTGAAAAACATTTTTCGGAGATGAATTTCTTATTCCCTCTTCTTAGTATTCAGAAATACATATTATTTGGATATGCTTTTTATTTGTTTTAAATAGTTCTATATTTGTAATAGTTCGTCATATCTAATTTTTTAACATAAGCACTTTAAGTCATAAACATTCATTTTTTTCAAAATTATACATCTATTAATCATTGTTTTTACTTCGAATGGAAGTACATGTACATGTATAAGACTTTTCCTTCAAAATGTGTTCAAAATTATGTGACTGTTTGAAAGTCTCAATTGTTAGGATTACTGTTCATAGATGTGTTCAAAATGGTACTACTTTCATCAGTATCTTTTTCATCGTCACCATCCTGATCATCCTTATTGCCATTTTTGGAAACTGTAAGATTTGTTAAGCGTGTACATTCATCTCAATTATGAGCATTCATTTTCTGAATGCAATTATTTCCTACAAAAAAATAATAGAAATTTCAAAATCCTAGAAATTTCAATCTAATATACGAAATTCGAAAATATCTATTTAACTGTATACATCTTAAGTAGGATTATGATGTCGATTTGTTAATTTTAATGTCTTAAAAACATTTACTGTTATATCCTTAAGGCACGGAAAAGAACCAATTTAATATTAAAGATACCATATCATGGTTTTCTACAGTAATGATTTTGTTTTAGAGAGAAATGTGGACTTTTTTGTTTTTTTTTAAAGTATATCATGTACTGCAACTGGCCATTCCAGTCATGATAACTATGCTTCTATCAACATAATCAATAAGACAGACTCACCCGAAGTCGAATTTGGAATAAAATAATGTAAACTGATAATTGATATGAATTATTTCGCTCAAATACGACCAATCGATGGATTTTACTTTCTACAAAGTCACCGAATAAACAAACTTATTTGCTGACTTTATTAGATGACGATGTTGTTATTTGTGTTGAGTATAGAGCGTCTGCTCTAGAGTCACACAGTAGGAAGCTGTGCCTTACATCGCGTGTTTAAAACCCATCGTTCGGCAAAGAGATGCGAAGCTATAAATAGAGGTTCGATGTTGCAGTAGTTCGAAATTCCTGGCACGTAGGGATCACTCACTAATTATGGCCGTAAGTGCCGGGCATAGGAAAAATTTGCAGCTCTCCATCTTCTGAGTGAAAAATTCTCGTGAAGGACTTTTAACAACATACATGCAAACAAAATGATGCTCCTGGAAATCATTTGTAACATCACAAACTTTTATCAAAATTCGTTAAAATAGTGGTCACAATTAAAAACTTTGTTAATAAGCTTTTGATTGTGGTTTCAGTGATTTGAATTTGAGTTCAATGTATTGCATAGTACCAAAGAAATAAAAGCAAATGTAATTGTAATATGCGTAAATTATTCCAAATTTTGTCAATGCGCCGACAGGCCTTATCGGCCTTCATATAAATCATGCTTATATTATTTATATGAAAGATATACATTTAAAAGTTCACAATTTAAAAAACATTGACTATATTATGTCTATGCAACATTTGGTAAGAATAGGTTGCATGTTTAAAAAGTTATAAACATTGTCTACGACTTTTTGGGACAACCCTCGTATGTGATCGACTCCATGCAATATCCCGGTCCTTTAGATAACACCTTTTAAATCGAGATCCCGTGTCGCAGTATGCTTACCCCCCGTTCACACATAGACGCCGCTTCTACTACGATCCAAGTGTGGTCAAAAGCGTGGCCGATCGTGACAAATCGCAGGAGGTACGTCGTGGGGTCGTCAGAAGCGTAGTATGATCGCAGTAGAGTCTTCATGATCGGAGAGCTCTACGCTCTCACCACGCTTATATTGAACATGTTCAAAACAAGTGTAGCGGAATCGTGGCCAACAGGAATCGGGGTGAAGTCGTAAAAGGGGCGGAAGCATTGTAGAGAGATCTTCATGATCGTTGTAAAAGAGCTGTGAGAGCGTAGGAACTTACCAAGCACGCTCATACAACGCTCCCTCTACGTTCGTACTACGTTCTCACTACGATCTCTCTACGTGCCTGAAGATCTAACGAAGACCTACAATGACAATACAAAATATGTATCATCGCTAAAATTGTACTACAAAAATCTGCAGTTTCAAGATATGTTTACTCCATCACCACAATCGTACTAGAAGCGTAATGCAATCGTTACATGATCGGCACCACCGTAGAGACATCGCGGTACAGTCATCTAGGTCTGTGTAGCGTCGTAGTATGGTCTTCAATGTCTTAGTGGCAACGTAGTGTTAACGCACTAAACACGGCTGCTTGTCGGCAACGGTCTGTGTAACATCGTAGTAGAAGCTTGTTAGCAGCGCGTTTGACGTAGGGACATCGTAGTACGGTCGTAACGAAGACCATAATTTGCCAAATTGCTCTATTTTGACGCCGATCGGCTGCGATCTGCCAAGATCCAAAAATTGATCAGATCGCGGCTTGATCGGGATGATCGCCGTAGAGTCGCAGCTCTGTGTGAACGGGGGGTTAATGGCACTGAGTGACGACCATAGGGCAAAATTTGCAGCTCTCCAGCGGCAAGTTATGTCGTCACCATATGAGCGAAACCTTCTCGAGACGGACGTTAAACAATATACAATCAATCAACCATGTAACATGATTCGAACACAAGTGTTACGAATTGTCCTGGTTTGTTTTGCTCTCTAAAATGAACATTATATTTGATATCAAACGTGCTCAAAGTTCGCTACATTTCTTTAGTTGTTATAAAAAAACAAGATTCCTTCTAAGATTAGCATTGATGGGTCAAACTTGAAACAACTATAACAAACTTAAAGCCATGAATTCGATCAGTGTAAAGTAATTTACATATAACAGAGGGCAATTTACGTGTACACATGAATCTTTTGCCTTTTAGCTGATATGGTTATTATAATCAATGCAGGGAAAATACTTGATCATTTAATATGATTGTATTTAACCTAGCCTGAGCTGAAACTCAGGTGAGTTATTCTGATCTCAATTTGTCTGTAGTTTATCTGTCCGTCTGTAAACTTTTCACATTTTCAAAATCTTCTCTAGAACCACTAGGTCAAATCAATCAAATCTGCTACAAATTAAATCTCTTATAGGTAAAAATTTAAAGAAGTCGGTTCACTTTATGCATAAAATGGCCCTGTATATATACCAATTAACTGATCAACACTTGATTTTCTATTTGAAGCATTAAAATAAAATAGAAACTTGGTGCTTTCATATTCTTTTAAAAAATTTCTCCTCAAAGTCCAGGTCTTGGAGAACTGGCTTTATAAAATTGCAACGTTCTTGAATTTTTAGGTAAACAGGTATAATTGAGTACTTTCAGTGAAGAAAAATAATATAAGCGCACCCTCTGATCTAAAATATAAAACATGTCCATGAATCCTCAGAAAAAGTTCTATCATTTACTAGTTGCATATTTTAGATCAGAGGTTGCGCTCTATATCAAATATCAAAAAATAACTTTAAAAATTGGCCGTTTTGTAGATTTTTTCGGAATATGAGGAAATTGACGCATTTCGTGACGTCATAATGCATTGACTAGCCAGAAAATGACGTCATGTTTTATAGGATCGCAGTCACCAAAGATCTAAGTGATATTTAATGCATTATTAACTAAAACTATGCAGTTTCAGTTTTTTAGAAATTCACAGGGCCAAATAAGGCAAAGGTGAACCTTGTTCTTTAATACAGTGTTTTGATGACAATAATTTGGATTAAGTTTAACATTGTTAACATTGACTTATATCTGTACGAGTAGATGAATTTAGTTACATTATATGTTAAACTCATTCTAGATAATTTGATTTTGTTGTAAATAATAAAATGAATTGTTGTCCTTACGTTTATTATTTCGTTTATTCATTTGTCAAAGCATACAAAGCAAACATGAAAAGTTTAGAACTAAAGAGTGAATTTTTAATAACGATTAAAAGCAATTCAGATTTTTATTTGCAATTTCCCCATTCCTTGTTTGATTTGTTTCTTTTAAAATCATAATTTTAATGCAATAAATCCAATTTTGCCTGAAAAAAATGTATTTATTAGCATAAAGGTATAAAAAGTATTGTTAAATGTTATAATGTAGAACTAAAGAGTGAATTTTTAATAACGATTAAAAGCAATTCAGATTTTTATTTGCAATTTCCCCATTCCTTGTTTGATTTTTTTCTTTTAAAATCATTATTTTAATGCAGTAAATCCAATTTTGCCTGAAAAGAAATGTATTTATTAGCATAAAGGTATAAAAAGTATTGTTAAATGTTATAATGTGATATGAAAAAAATTAAAACATTTATTATGTTTTTGGAAAATCGAAATTATTTCAAAATTGAACAGCTTATTTGTCTAAAACAATATACATCAGATGAATATTTTTGTCTCAAAATTTTAATTCCAATTAGAACAACTGTTAAGTTTTTTTCCTAGTCTAAGCGTGTCGTACTTAGTGTTCAAAAGCTTTAATGCCAATAATTAATAGCTCATAGCCATGAAAGGACAAAAGGAAATTAATTAGTAATATTTCAATGAGCATGAGAGTTCAATTTAGAATAAAAATGATGAAACACATGTTTCAATAATATAGTTCTAATTTATTTACCTTATTTTGCATCAGGCCTCACGCTTCTTCGAAAGCACGTACCTTGAAAAACATCATTACGTAACATCGTCAAACGTTGCTTTATAGTGTGTTGTTTTGACAACTTACCCTTTTTAAATGCTTGGAAAACTGCCAAACATTGACATTTCCCAAATGCAAATTGATAAACGATAAAATGTATAATGATTTTTACCCTTGCGTTTCAGATCCTATGTATTCCATGTAAAATAATAACGTCCAAACTACATTTATCACCTGCACCAGGCTCTATATACATGTACACATATTTTGAATTTTGTGTCTATCCAAATATAAAAAAAGGTAAATATCAAACATATTTTTTGGTATGCATTATGAACAAGCTAACTTTTAAGCAAGAGTAATAATGCAAAGTTATCCAAATTATTGGAATATAGTAAAAAAAAAAACATATTTGTGTCAAAAAAAGAAAACATTACGTTTGTTTATATACAATGAATTATGCATATTTTATCTGTTAATAAGCAGTCAAGCAGGCATTGTATTTGTTTTGATTAATAGGTTAATTAAAACAGGAAATATGAGCAAAGCATACTGATAGTAATCAAGGAAATAATATTTCCATATAAATATTCAAACTTCATATTGAACATTTAGTTTAAAATGTTTTCAGCAATCCGTTTATTAATTATTTTTTCTCTCATTGTTATATCTTATGTTGTATGTGGCAAGGAAAGGTAATTTTTTTATTTTCGTTCCGATATACTTCGATAAATCATGACTAAATCTTTATTTCACTCTGATTTACATGCATTAATAAAAAATAATGATTCCCTTTCAAATTCTTTTTCTAGACAACAGCATAGATGTGTAGCAGGACAAATGTATGACCAACATCGAAAGGAATGTATTTGTGAGTACAATTGATTCAGTTACTGTATACAGGGTTATTTTCACCCGGTTTTATTTTCGCCCTTTCACATTTACAAACAATTTTGCCCCGTTTTAGATTCGCCCAGTCATAGTTTTGCTTAAAAAATACTACTGTATTCTTTGAATGCACCCCGTTTTAAATTCGACTAAATGAGGGTAGGGCGAAAGGGGAGAAAATAAAACGTGGGCGAAAATTTCCCTGTATACAGTAAATTATGAATTTAAGAAGAAGTATTTTGCTTACGTTATACAAAACAAAACAACACTAAGTGACACGTGCACTGGATAAATATTTATTTTTTTTTTCCATTGATGAGAAGATAAATTGCATTTAATATTACAAACAGACTCTCTGTATTCATATTGTGAAGCAAAAATTGTTAAAAAAACCTTTGCATTTAAGAAGTTAAATATTGGTTTTGACTTGAACTCAACGTTTTCAAACATTTACATGTTTATTTTCGACGTATTGTCAATTAACAATTGCCTTTTTCATCCTTATGTCGATTCTATATATCCTTATTAGCTTAAAAATAGCTTTAAAAAAGCAAGCTCTGACCTATATGTTTCATTTATGAATGTTTTTTTTACAAAGGGAAGACGTCAATGAAAAGAAAAATATTTTGAGATTTTTTTTTTATTTTCCCTTGTCAACTTTCCTTACTTATGCAGCAATATATCTTCAACACTGCTTACTAAGTTTATATCTATATCTTTTAATTGATTCAAAATGCAGTTTCATGTCATAATTACATGTATTATCAATTTCTAAAACGAGGAATGTTTTTGACAAAATAGTCGATGAAATAAAAATATGAAGAGTCTTCTCAATAGCCATGGTGAATTGTCAGTTCTAAAGACTATGCAATAACCCTAAATCTATCATGAAGCCAAATGCTCTATGAAGTTTTTCATACTTATTGTTATTGTTCATATAACACATTAAATTTTCGAAATGTCATCCAGTCATTTCACAATCGTGACAGGGGGCACACGGCGTGTGCAACCGGTAAGCAGGGGATGCTCACTCCTCCATATAGCATTTGATCCCACCTCTTATGTTACAGAACAGAGGTGCGTATTTGTCCTGGTTCAAAATGTTTATCGTTTTACGGATTTATAAGTTTCAAAGTTGTGATTTATGCCATTTGATTGTTTTGCAATTAGTGAGACCTTTCAATGTGTTTCATTCAAGTTCCATTTCTTTTCCCTTCTCTCTCTCTAAATATATTTTTTGAATTTTTAGCATGCCCAAATGGATACTTTGGATTTAATTGCTCACTGTCATGTCCTGTAGGACTTTATGGGAATGAATGTCAATCAATATGTCCTAAAGAATGCAGCAAGACGTGTGACTTTATAACGGGAAATTGTAATAAGCTACAAAGTAAGAATAACCATGTTTTTCCATAATTGTAATCGGCTGAATAATTTTTGAATTAAAAAAAAAATACTTATTTTTAACCATAGTACAGTGGTACTCATTTATCTTTATAAGTGGGATATCGATCTATCAGTTTGTTTCTTAATGTTGTTTTTTTCTTAATCCTAAGCTTAACATGTATGCTTTCATTCGGATCAAATAGTCACACAAAAATCACAACTTTTTTAACTGCTGTGCTATCGAAGCCTTTGGATAATGGTGATATATCAATAGAAATTTACTCAAAATTTACTCAAAACTATACATGATATACACATAGGAGTTGGTTAAATAAGACAAACTGCTACAAAGCCCTTTTACAACGTAAAATATTATAACAACGCATAATGTAAATATTTTGAATAATTATATTTTGCCTAAAGGGGAAAATGTAATGACGCAATATTTTAGAAAAGAAAAACAGCCTTCTAATGATTGTTACATTTTACATTTAAATACGATTTTGCGATAGAATCAACGAAGAATTTAATTATACAAAATGTATAACACGAAATTTTACTTAACTGATATGTATTATGGATACGGAAAAAAAACTCGAACGTAAAAAAAATCTTTTTCAGACAAAAACAAAACTCCGATGAAATGTTGAATTGTAAAGTTTAACTTGCATATTTAAGTATAACTCTATATTTCCGTTCAATAGCACTGACAAACAATTGTTCTGGTGGTTGTGCCAGTTGTGTGATTTTGAAGCTTGTCAGATGTTTCCATTTCAGTCAAACATGTTAACTCAAAATTGCCTTATGTTAAATTTTTATAATCAGTTAAACCAAATATAGAGTCAGTTAATAGTTTAAAATTTCACAACCAACGTGTAGTGTGGTTTCCGAATAAAATATTTTTCAGTATTTGGACCGTTTAAACCCATAGTTACCGCTTGTTTTGTAGTGATAGGGAAAAACATTAGTGCTTGTAATGTTTTTCACTCATTGTTCATCATTACACTTTGTGGAATCAGTTACTTTTCACTCCAAACAACGTTCATATGTATAAAGGGGAAATAGAATAACAGACAGTGCTATGAAAATGTTGTAAACATTGCGGTCTATAGAAGACATTATTTTTTCTCTAACTAACTTCCACCTTGATTGCAATAATATCTTATCATAATTCTGACTGTTTTATTTCTCCATCAATTATATTCAAAATAAAAAAAATACTGACCCACGCTCTATTCAAAGCTGTCCATTCGCATGTACAGGGTAAATGTGTACATCGGTTACAGCCAAAAAAAAAAGTTGAACTTGACTCTCCAGAAAAAATGCTCTAAATTTAAACTTCATTAAATGTAACTTTTTCTCCATCATATCGATCCCTGATGTCTTAATTTTAACCTTAAGCTTAATTTTATTTGTAATGCAGATAGATACTTACTTGATTTTAAATTTGTAATATTTTAGGAAAACTAAGTAAATATCGAAAACATGGAGTCTGAATATTTCCTGCTTACATAAAGATAATCCAGATCACTATATATGCTTGCTGCACTTCATGCTCCAGTGCGATAAAATGTTTTGGTAGATTTCCCCTTAACATTTGTTCAATTGATTTCTTTTGTGCTGATGAAGTTATACTTTTTTCGTACAAGAAGGAAGAGTATGGAGTCTGAATATTTCCTGCTTACATAAAGATAATCCATATCACTATATATGCTTGCTGCACTTCATGCTCCAGTGCGATAAAATGTTTTGGTAGATTTCCCCTTAACATTTGTTCAATTGATTTCTTTTGTGCTGATGAAGTTATAATTTTTTCGTACAAGAAGGAAGAGTACGTACCAAAATTGAATTAAATGTATTAATAATTAAAAAAAAATTTCTATTAAATAAAGCTAATCAATGCTCTTTTTTTAAATTACAGCTTTAATCTTACAGAACCCGACAGACATCACTGCCAGTGTAAAGAAATACATACCTCTGAGTAAGTTCTACAAACTTTCTCTCTCTCTCTCACTCTAGCTAGTAACAAAATCGTTAAGACTGCACGGTCTGGCCAAATAAAAAATAATAAGAACAAAAATGCAATTTCTAGATTCTTCTTTCACTATTGTTTTCTGTATAAAAATATCTCATATTTAGAATAAACATATATAAATAATTTAATTTTAGTTGTAACACTTCATTTGATTAGTTGAACAGTTTTTATTTATTTTGTATAACATAACTTGCCTACGTCACAATGAGTTACGTCAAAAACGTATTACTCTTCTTTATGCTTGACGTTAACTTTAAAAAAAATTGCGATATTCGAAGCTTTTTTCTGAAGGATAAAATGAAAGGATTGTCTCATTGCCTACATTGAAATTAACTTATAAGAAATGAAGCTTATTTCAACTTATGTTTTACCATACATGTATAACATAACTTGGGTCCGTTTACGCATTTTTATAAACCGCTTCGCAGTTTTTTTAAGCGTAAAATGCACGTTATATCTTATAACAAAAGTTGAAATAAGCTTCATTCCTTAAATACTAGGTTTTCCAACATTTCCTCTACAAAATTCAACAAAAGATACAGTTAATATTGAAACAACAACAGGTAAGTGAGAGTTAAAGTGTTGTTCTGGAACATGACTACATGTTACTTTTTCCTAATAATAATTAATCTGACTCTAAATCTCTAACATAC
>PRKT01000615.1:294994-312138 GCA_003671525.1 Saccostrea glomerata | reverse complement strand
TAAAACCCGAATCAAAATCCGGGTTGTTTCTAGACTGGCTACCCTGTCTGATCTCCGATATGCAGACAAGTGATCAATAATGAAAAGTCTTAGACGGTCCTTGTAACACTAAACAATTCAAATTTCTAAAATAATTTTGAGTTTTAGAATGTTTGTAATATTTTAATTCAAATATCTAAATTTCAATAACTCAAACTGATTTGAAATAATGAAATTTATAATATTTTCGTTCACAAATCCTTTCCCTTAACAGGTTTTATTGATTTTTTAGATTTTTACCTTAAATTGTGAGTGTTTTCAGGTTCTTAATAACCGAAGCTGCTCCACAGATTCATGTAGACTTTTTCATTTACTGTCCAAGTGCAGCGTTGAGTTGTTCTTACGTTGCCGTTTTGTTTTTAATCTTTTTATGTAAGCCCTATAGTTTATATGTATGTCTCACGTCAAGGACAAGGACACTGTTAGTATTTTCAATACGTCTATTACAATATTTTTTCCTTAGACTAAGCCCATTCCAAGTTCTTTTCTCTTCATTTTTACATCAATTTAACTAATCTTCAATAATTGTATTTTTCTTGTGTTTAGAGATCGGTCATGATAATAAAATCAACTCGATGTATATTTTTTTATTTAATACATTACATGTACATGTACCGTGCTTTTAGTAGTTTTTTTTTTTATTTTAGACTCAGTGGCGGATCCAGAAATTTTTAATCGGGGGCAGTTTGAGGTTTCAGTAGGAGCCCACAGCCACACCAACCCCCCAACCCCCCAAATATTGATTTATCAAATATTATTGTGTTGGACTTAAAAGGGGGCGCCCCCCCCCCAGGGGGCGCCCCCCCCCATTTCTATTATTGTGTTGGACTTAAAAGGGGGCGCCCCCCCCCCAGGGGGCGCCCCCCCCCATTTTCACATGAATGTACAATGTGTGCTTAGACATCTAACGAAATATGATGTATCACACGGGGGAACTATCATATTTTGAAGAAAAAAATATAACCTCTCAAGGAGGGAGTGTTTGCACTTGACATGCACTTCAACTAGGTACCCGTGTTCCCAGACCTCAGACACCCCCCCCCTTTTTTCGGCTTGTCAAGAACAAATTACACTTAAATTGTTTGATATTTTGTAGATAAAATCCATATCTTAAAGCACGTAGCGACAGGAATGTGATATCAAAGAAATGGACGTGAAAGGAAGTTGGCCATGAAAAAAGTTGGCCACTCCCCCCCCCCTTCCCACCCCCCACGAAATAGGGATTTTCGAATTTGGGCAATCTCCTTTTTTTGCTTGTCAACTTTTACAGGTAATGAAAAGTTTTTTCTCTGGTTGGCCTCCAACATTCAATAACGATGCTACATGTACGTGCCTGTTGAATATATGATAAAAACATGTGCATACTTTCCTGCATGCAAGTCACGTGATAATGAAAAGTTGAGTTATGCCACTTCCCTACATTTTTGGAATATGGTACAACATTTTGTTCTAACGACAATAAGATACACTTTCCTTGTGGAAAACTCATTTAGAATGCGTGTGACAGGGTTTTTACTGGACACAAAGCTATCCCAAATACATGTTACAAGACAGGTACCTATCTTAAATGTCAAGCAATGTCAAAGAAAAAAGTAATAACATTATAAATATACTTTATTTGCTTTCATGTATTATGTACGTATTGTCATGTTTTGTGCAGTTTTCTAAAATTTATTTTACACAGAAAAATCGATGGTATAGTATGACGTTTCTGTACATTTTCATATTACAGAATGCATGGTATGGCGGTTCTATATACTTGTTGAAAAGTGCATGCACGGTAAACAAATTATAAATTCAAACAATTATACATTTATACCTATATACATACTTAATATTCTACATATTTGTTTTAACACACTTCATCACTAGATACGCTACCGTCATATAGATATGGTAGATGTGCTTCCGTCTTCTTCAATGTTGTTTTTGCTTGTACATGTATATGAACGAGATACTTTAGGGTGACAAAGTGAGTAGTATGTCAGCATAAACAGAGTACACAGAATAACTCGAGACGAGGCCACTGATAAGGTAGATATACTTAGTACCCAGCTGGACTTGTTAACATCACAACAAAATACAAACAGCACCACAATCAAAACGTTTTCCACATGGAATAGACAGTAATACGCTATAGCAAGAAATCGTGATCTGCCTAGCTCGTCTCAAATTCATAAAGGATATGATTTTCACAAATCCAATGAACACAATGAAGAAAACATTTTGTAGTTTTGATTTATACGCTTGAACGCTTTTGAAAAATGCAACAGTTATCATAATCATCCAGTGGAACATGACGCCGAAAATTATCAAGTAGGGAGAGTATACTTCGACTAAAATCAACATAACAATGGCTGTGATTCTTGGTCCAATCTCGAACACTCTCCACAGGAAGTATCCCACAGTTCCACAGTGCGTAATGGCTGCCAAGTTGGAAATTGCGTTAAAGACTTGGAGTGCTTTGTAGTACCCCGTCACAGACCATGCCAGACCTGTTAAAAATGATGCTATGATAGCAATTTCAGTAATTTAACAAACTTTTCATTAAGTAAAATTATTTTATATACTACTAAAAGTACTTTTAATACTAAGATATCGATTTTGTGGCAAGCTAGTTCTATCTGCCCAGTCCCATGATATAAAAATAGACGAATATTTGATAAATAAGCTTCTTTTATCTCTGAAGGATTAGTAGCTGCAGAGGTTGTCTTTCTGATTTTTCCCCCAGTCAACCATGCAGAAAGCTACAGCTTTGGTACAAAGATGTTATATCGTTACTGCATGAGAATTATGGTTATAAGAACAATGAAAAACGTTAGTAAAAGGGTTTTTTTGAAAGTTTTACGAATATTCTTTGCATCACTATATAGATTAACCTATGCTTGTCCATATTATAGTCAAATAGTTTGAAATAAATCAACAGTGACGTTTATTTATTATAGTATTATTTTGTGCATTTGAAGTTTTTATATACATGTAATAGTATTTTAAGGACGTTCGATCCTGAGTTTTTGAGTGGATTTTGGTCATGTCCTTTATTTATAAAATTCTGCATCATTTTTATATTCTAACATTAAATCTGAATTCTACAATGCAAATTGAACTACATTCAATGAAAAAACCGAGATTAAATTCCATTCAAGTTGAATTAAACTACGGACTATATTTTGTGGCGGAGGGTTTTTGAGACGAAAATCATCAGTTTTTCCCTTTTGAACTATAACAGTACTCTTTATTTTGGATTCCTTTTTTCCATTGCTGGTTGCACACAAAGCAGTTTTTGCAGAAAAATGTGTCATGCTGGTTCTGAAATATTTATTTAATTATTTCTTATGAATTCTATCAACAAAGTTTGACAAATATAGTAAAAATATTCTGAAAACCCGGTAAAAAAAATGAGCCAAATTTAACTGTAAATTGACACTTTTTTTTTTTATTAATATCTGAAAATTAACATCATATACCCCCACTTTTGATGTTCTTTTTTAAATATTCAAGGTAACTTTGACCTATTTCCTTTTATTCAGAAAAAGTTTTAGACATTAAAATAATTCTCTTGCTTATATAATTTTCCATGACAGACAAATCACATTTTATTAGTGCAGAAAGGTCAAATAATTGATAATGCGAAGTAATTTGAAACTTTTTCTTAGTTACAATTTTAAAGTGTTTTTTAAATAGACTTAGAGTTCATTTTGTTTCTTGCTTTAATTGGATAAGAATATTGCAGGGAAAACGTCGAAGGTGTAATTTTTAATTAAGACACAAATTTCACTGCAAGAAGGTCATATTAAATGTATTGTAGCGCCAAAAGAAGCATATTGACCTCCATTTTTTGATTTAAATTTTAATAAAGCTATGTATGTAGAAACTTTAAATATACTTGGCAAAAAAAGTTTAAGACTTTAAATATCAGGATCGAACGTCGTTAAAGCACTCCGTGTTTTCGTCAACTAAAAACCGCGGTTAAGCCTCTTCCTATTAGCTTTACATGTATTTGATTTGGAATGCTATATGGTACGTTACCTGATAATAGTAGAAAATGGGAAGACCAAGACAAGAAATAAAATCTTTTTCACTCTTCCTTTGGGTCCAATTCCGTCCTGTATGTACCAAATCGTGCTTAAAGACCCCGCCATCAGAAATGACGCATTCACACCTGATGACGTAAGAACACATTCTACGTCTCTGTCTTGATTTTTGTACTCCAAGGCAAGAAGAATATCCATGACAACATCAAAGACGAAGAGTATTATTGAAGTAACAACCCTGAGAAAGTCCAAAATATTAAATTGATAAGGTTGGATTAATTCAGGGAAAAAAGGCGTGTCGGGTTTTTATAATGATCTCCCACCATACATCAGTGAGCTCAACATCATCGTCCTCATCGTCGGATGCATCATCCTCCGAGTCTTCATATTGTCCCGATATCACGTCGTAGTCAATTTCATTTATTCGAACCCCCACCATTCTTCTGCTCACGGTGTAACTTTTATCTTTTTGTTTTTTTGGAAGCCCAAATATACCTTGGTCAGCAAATATGTTATTATTGTCCTCTCCATCTTCTTCCGATTTCTCGTCAGCATCAACAAAATCTACGGATTCTTTAGTGGGATATAGATCATACCTTTTCTGTTGTTCGATCACGTTGTTGTTGTCGCTTTGATTCATTCGAAACCCCTCCATCTCTCTGCACACAATGTGGTCACGTTGATTCATTCGATCCCCCACAATCTCTCTGCATACGGTTTTATCATGTTATCATGTTGATTCATTCGACCCCGACCATTTTTCTGCACACGGTGTGGTCACGTTGATCAATTCGAACCCCCCACCAATCCTTTGCACACGGTGTAGTCACTTTCATCACTTTGATTTCTTCGGGCCCAGAACATAGTTATTTGTAATGAACCCACCAGTATTTTATTAAGTACATCAAATTGATTCGAAACAATATCATTTATAATCTTTCTATATTTCGATTGAATTGAACATACTTTGATGACAAGGTGAAATAAATAAGACACAAACTTTGCATCTTCTGATAAAAACAGTTTTCTCCTTGCGCCTAATTTATAAAATTGCCAATATACGAGTACAAGTAAGATTATTTTCAGCAACAAATCTAATGTCAGAGACTGAAAATTATTGATACACAAAATGTAATTCTATTTAAAAACCCGTAAAATCGTGTAAAAAGGCACGGATATTTCGTTGTTCGGATGTCATCGACCCTAGAACAGCACATGTCCATGTCGACATATAATAAAATTTTAATTTTGTTTGTATTCTAGCCTCTGATTGGTTAATATTATAAAAGGAACACAGATTATTTCTGTATAACCTGGTTCGGTTTGGGAAAACACCCACTTCACGATTTAAAAAGCGTGAGCTCACCCAAAGCAGGTTATAATATCGAATAAACTCAAATTTTAGTAATTTGATCAAGAATTAGAGTCATTCCTAAACAAAAATTACTTTTGTAACATATGACATTTTTTTGCATTATCTATTTTTTTTAGATACCCATTTGTAACGACAATATTAAAAAAGCAATGTCATGATCAAGTAAACACCCCCCCCCCCTTTTTAAAAAGAAAATCAACACCAACTTAGAGAAAATGTCTACAAGTCAAACGACCCCCCCCCCCCCCAAAAAAAAAAAAAAACTTAAGTATACTTTACAGAGGAAATAACCGTAATTCAGAATATTTCAAGACCCAGGAACTTTTTTTTAGAGCTGTTTATATCTTTAATTACATGTACATCATGGTGATTTCCAAACACATGTACAGTATTATAAAACAATATCAAGAACTTCTACAAACAATTGAGTGATGACAATCTAATAATAAAATAAGTTTGATCTTGAAAATAAAATACATGCCATGGCTATAAAAAGACTTTTTGAATCTTTTTTATTCTAAGAATTATAAACGAGCCGAGTATTTGGTAAGAAGATTCAAATAAACCTTTAAAACAAATCTATTGTTAGCATTGAGGAAATAATGCCTAGGCTAATGCGATGTATAAAAGATAATGCCATAGACCCGAAAAGTCCTCGCTACATGAGTTTAACAATATAACGATTCAATGTAATTAACTCCTTCCTTCAACTGATGTCCCAATCGCATCTTTTCGGGCCTTTCCGTCAGAATTCGGAATCTGGCCTCCGCGACGGAAAAAGCCAGAGAAAATGCGATTGCTGCTGTACAACTACGATTGCTCTTTTAAATCTTCGTCATTATTGCAGTTTCTCCAGTGTGAAAATTAGCGACATCAATCAACCAAACTTGTAAGAGATTTATTAGGACCCGACACTCCAAACCACACTTTAAGTAGATATGTTTTTTGCATAGAGCAGATTAATATCTGATTTGAATTATGCAAGTAGTTGTAGAGTGTTTCGGCTATTAAGAAGCCTCATCAGGGGTCACGGACATAAATCATGGCGTTTGTTTTAGGTGAGACCGGATTATCTCGTCACCTATATTCTTGTGTTTGCTGTAAGCAATGATTGGTTGAGAACTAAATAAAGTTTTGCATTGTGGATTTCTAAGAATGGTGTTCCAATATTTTAGAATTCGTTTTTTTCAGTCCTTTAACGCAAGGGTTAAATTTAGTAACCAGTACTGTAGGGTTACGTAATGACTGTTCTTTAGTCTTTTTGATGATGAGTTTTGATCGGTTTGTGTTGGCCGTTTCCTTGATAATAGGATCAATTTCCGAAGTAGAGTAGCCTCGCTTTGATAAGTGCGTCTTGAAGTCATTAAGTGTTGCATGTAATATTTCAGGGTCAGTGGTGTTTCTTGCATGTCTAATGCATTCTCCTTTAATGAATCCTTTAAACACAGCTAGGCTATGAGCGCTCTGTCTGTGTAGATACTGAAAGTTATTTGTTCGTTTGATAAACGACTTGATATCAAGTTTGTTAAATTTTGAAATTTCTGTCCTTTATAAACTGTAGTATCAAGGAAGTTGACAGCAGATGGAGAAATTTCAAATGTAAATCTAAGATGCTTGTGACAGTGATTGCCGATATTAAAGAATTCTTCTATCTCTGGTTGCGTTCCATTGAATATTATGAAACCGTCATCACGGTATCTGCCGTGGAAGACAATTTTGTTGGCATGACGAAATTGTGCCATTATATGCTTTGTGATTTGATACATTCTGATGTCACAGATCTCTGGACTGGGGACTGCCCCCATACTTGCTCCTATTATTTGTTTGTAATATTTTCCGTCGAATTCAAAGTAATTGTTTTCCGAGACGTATTTCAGTAAGAAGTTTAGATCCTCAGGGTCCGGATATGGAATGTCTAATTGCGTTTTATTGGCCTGTGTGTAAGCCTCATTTACTGATGAGAGAAGTTCGTTGAATTCCATGTTTGTGTACATGCTCGTCACATCATAAGTAATTAATAATGCGTTTGTTGGCAATGTGAGGCCTTCGATTTTGGTGATAAAGTCCGTAGTGTCTTTGATATAAGTTGATTGTTTTTGTACAATGGGTACAAGAAAGTAATCGCAATATTGTCCTATTTTCCTCGTTGGCGTATCGCATTGCGAGATAATTGGTCTACCAGGTGGTAGTTTCCTAATGCTGCACTGACCGTTTATTAGAGCATTGTAAATGTTTGCTGGTATTTTGTGGGTTTTCGGTAAAAGGTACAAATGCCCACATTTGAGTGAAGGTTTTTTGTCATTAAGAAATTTGTAAGTTTCTTTGTCCAGTGACCCATTTGAATGCATTGCGGCAAGTTTATTTTGAATGTTTTCATGCAGTTTGAGCATGTTGGGTTCAGATACTTGCATATAGTGTTTAGATTGCAGTTGGCTTTGTGCTTCTAAGACATACTGGTCTTTGTTCATGATGACAATTGTGTTGCTTTTATCTGCTTTTTTAATAACAATGTCGTTGTTATTTTTAAGAGATAAAATAGCTTCTCTTTCAGCATTTGAGATGTTTGATCTCTTTTTTGCAATTTCCAAAGAGGAAAGTTCCAATTTTGTTTTATCTATATATTCCTCGAGTTCGCTGCATGTAAATGGCGGTTTGTAGCCAGATTTTGTGTTAAAGGGGTGAATGGCATTGTCGTCTCCGGTATCAAAGTGGAATTTGCATCTGAGTTTCCTGGCAAATTCTTCAAAGTCTTTGAGCAGCAGGCTTTTAGCATTGTCGCTTTTAGGTGTTGGAATAAATTTTAAGCCTTTGCTTAGAACTGAACTGAGAGTTCATGTTGGGATAAGTTGTATCTTGATAGATTTAGAACAAACTTTCCCCCTGTGGCCGTAGTTTCCTTGCAGTGAGCTTTAACTCCCCGTAAATAATTACGAGTGCGTTTAGCATTTTTGCATTGTTTACTCCGTCTATTTATTCGTCGAGCCATTCAAATAGAGGAGCAGTAGGTGATAAATATATTGTATATAGCGAGGCGCTATAGATCAACAATGAGTATTACGATGAGATAATGAATCCTCTAATTATCAATAAGTGTTGATAGATTAGAGGATAAGAAGAGAATGTGGCTATAAGAAACCGATAGTCAGATTCCGATGATTCGTTATGGCCACGTGCAAGGGGCGGTGTTTGTTTAAGAGCTGGTCCAATGGGTGGCTAATGCACACCAATTTTATAGTAATTAAATCCTGTGGATCTTAAGCCATCTGATATACATAGTGTCATAAAATGAGGCTAAAATGAAGATCCGTCTTAATATCATATGATGATAATAAGAGGATTAATATTTCACATGACTGTCCAAATCCTGAATGAATTCTTCCTGGTTTAAGCTGATCTGGTCCTTCACTATATCCTAGTATTCACAATCTGATATTCTCGTGGTTTTCTTGCATTGGTACAAAGTAATTGAATGAAGGGCACTTTTGTATGTGTATACTTGAGCAAGCCGAAGTATTTGATTATAAGAGAAGCGTAAAAGACGATGTTCAATCCTTTACAAACATGTGCTGATTTGGTAAAGGAAGTGCTGGTAATATGCCAAACAAGACTTGTCCACGTCACCCCAAAATACAAACAGCGCCACCATTACAGCGTTTTCTACATGGAACAAAGAGTAATAGGTTATAGCAAGAACTCGAGATTTGTCTTCGCTCAAATTCATAAAGGAAAAAATTTGCACAAATGCAATGAATACAATGAATAAAATGTGGTGTAATTTTTTGGTTTTATACACTTTAACATTTTTGAAAATGCCACAGCTATCATGACCATCCAGTGGAATAGAACACCGAAAATTATGTAGTAGGGACCATTTACTTTGACTGAAATCAGCATGACAATGGCTGTGATTCTTGGTCCGATTTCGAACACTCGCCAGAGGAAGTATCCCACAGTTCCACAGGTCGTAATGGCTGCCAAACCGGAAGTTGCGTTTAAGACTCGGAGTGCCCTGTTGTATGCCGTAACAGACCAAGCCACACTTGCTAAAGACGAGGCTATAGAAATGGAGCGCAGAATTTCTGTAATGAGCATGTTAATTTATTAATACATGTATGTAATTTTCTGATTTTACTTCAACTGAATTCATAAAAAAGTTGAGGTAAACATTATATACAGTGTATATGAATAGGCTCCTTGTGAGCGGGGGTTTGATTAATAAGGGCACAAAAACTTAAAGGATGAAGATGAAAAAATCTACAGAACCATGAAACCATTTCTCAGGATCTGTTTATGGTCTGCTGCTTATTACTTGTTTTTAATTTCAAGCGTACTCATCAATGTAGACCAAAGATACAAACTTTGCTTAAGGAAATCGTGAGTCCATAGAAAAAAAATTAAATGACTATTCTATGTTCCAATTTAATGATAACTTAGTGGATAAAATGACTTTTTTCCTCTTTACCTAAATGCAGTGCTTCTTGGGTCGTTGTGTGGATCGTAAGGTAAATCTGGATAATAAGTTGAGGAGCGGATTCCACAAAGGCATCGAACATACACAGTAGACTAGCATCGGTTCTGTCCTTTATCATTCTTTTGTAGAGTGTTTGTTTACCGGTAGATTTGCGACTCAGATAGCCATATTTGATGTAAGAAAATTTTCTGGAAGAAATTGTAAGAGGATTCATTTGATCTTCATTTTTATGCAAACAAGATATTCAAAGTTACAATACTTGCAGTATGATTGATTGTATATTGTTTAACGTCCCTCTTGAGAATTTTTCACTCATATGGAGACGTCACCGATGCCGGTGAAGGGCTTCAAATTTAGACCTATACTCGGCACTCAGGGCCATTGAGCAGTGAGGGTTCTTTATCGTGCCAACGCCTACCGTGACACGGGACCTACGTTTTTAAGGTCATATCCGAAAGACCCGTGACTTTCACTTCTAGTGCCGAGCGCTTGGCGAAGGAACAGTCACTACCTTTGTTTACGTCTTAGGTATGACGCGGCGCCGCGATCGAGAATCGAACCCGGGCCTCCCGATCACGAAGCGAACGCTCTACCACTAGGCTACCGTGACCGGTAATAATTGAATTACATGCATCTTTTAATATCTAAAAATCTTTTATCTAAAAGCAAAATGCGACTACATGTATGTGATATATACATTTTTGCAAGACACCTCTTAATGCCATTTCCAACTGGATTTCTTTTGTTGAAAATCGATCGCTTTATTGATGAAAGACGGACGGACATTGGGCACAAGAAAGTGGTACAGTATTATGATGCATGTCAGCAAAAATATCACTTTGAGATAACAGATTTCATAATATTTATTGGGTTTTACCTAATAATCGTAGCAAACGGAAAAGCCACTATGAGAAAGAGAGTCTTCTGTATTCCTCCTTCGAGTCCATTTCCGTCTTGTACATACCATATCGTACTAAGTATCCCTGCCACCAGAAATGAAGCAACCACCACTGATGACGTAAGTGCGCACTCAGCAGTTCTACTGTGATCCTTATATTCCAGAGCAAGAAGAATGTCTGTGATAATGTCAGCCACAAATACAAGTATAGAAACTATAGCAACAAAAAAGTCCAAAATGGTAAATGGATACGGTTGATTATAGTTATTGTCTTTCTCACCAGTGATAAGAGTGGCCATTTCATCTCTCTTCCCCACCATATTTCTCAGCATTATCTTTGGTCCTTGCTTATCTTTAATGTCTTTTCCCAGTTCAATCGGTGTCGTTGTTCCACCGAAATCGACAGAGTCTTCGGTCGTGTTGTTCTCATCATGATTCATGTTTTGTTTTCCACGAAAACCAACCATATTGTCCACTTCATCTTCTCCCGACTCAGAATCCTTCTTCTTTGACTTCTTCATCGTTTGATTTTACGTGTAGAATAAATTGCATGTATTTCTTATTTTAATCTTTCAGAGTAAAAGTGGAAATTTATGTTGCATACTTTCGTTTTCGATTCTTTAGCCAAAACTTGTATTGAAGTCAAAGCGCTTTCATATGACTTGATCTATTTATATGTTAAAGTACTTAACATGCAATTAAGTGTACATAATGAACAATCAAAGTGTGTAATATATAAGTGTTTTATCCTGCTCAGTTTTAATTTTAGCAGTACTATTAAGAATACCAAAGTTAAAGTAGTCATGATCTAACGAGGACATTATATGCTTAAAGAATATTGAGGGGGAAAATTCAATACATGTTTGTATATTGAAAAAGATGTGTAATCAGAACTCTCTCTGTCATCACAACCAATAAGTACAACAAACTCACATGAAAAATGATTTTCGGTTGGGTATCTGTGCCATGCATTTGTATATCAATAATCGTATAAAATCTATTATTAAGAATTATTAAATGTACTTCCTAAAGTAATAATTACATACATATTAAAAATGGAATTATTCTTTACGGGCTTGGACAATAAATTGCTTTTGACGGTGCATTCAGGTAGGTCCATGCTATTACGAATCCGGTTCTAATTTTATACACCATGGCTATCACATGTCTATGAAAATGATTATTTTAGAATTTAGATAATGGTGAACAATACAGGAAGTATTTTGTAAAGTGTCATTGTGCATATACATGTACAAGATGTTTAATTTCAAAAACAAAATAAAGTTTTTTGGTATATTTGAAATTAACTAGAAATATGTCCATATTACATGAATGCCCCGCCCGGGGGTGTATTAGTAATGCAACATGGAAATTTGTATTAGTGTCTGAAATTTGATCAGAATATATTGAATAGTGATGCAGTTGAATTGCTTTTACATCAGAAAGTATCAGCATATGAAGTTTGACACTATTAAGAAAAGTAAGGTCAAGGTCAAAGGAAAGGTCAAGGTCAAAAATGTTGATGCAGTTGTATTGCTCTCATCAATATGTAACAGCATATGAAGTTTGATAAAAATATCTTGAATGGTATCTGAGCTAAATACTTATTTACGATAAGTAAGGTCAAGATCAAAGGAAAAGTCATGGTCAAAAATGTTGATGCAGTTGAATTCCTCTCATCAGTATGTAACAGCATATGAAGTTTGATAAAAATATCTTGAATGGTATCTTTAAACTTGAGTTAAACACTAATTAAAGATAAGTGAGATCAAGGTCAAAGGAAAGGTCAAGGTCAAAATGGTGCTCTCATTAGTATGTATCAACATGTAAGTTTGATTACACCTTTTTGAATGGTATTTTAAAAACTGAGCTAAACACTAATTAAAGAAAAGTGTGGTTAAGGTCAAAGGAAAGGTTGATGCAGTTGCATACATGTAGCTCTCATCAATATCTATCAGCATATGAAGTTTGATGAGAATATCCTGGATAGTTTTTTTTTAATTAGCGTTGAACAGAGCTAAAAGCAAAGTGTGACGGAAAGAAGGAAGGACGGAAGACGGACATGACAAACACTATATGCCCCGGCCATATTCATGGCGGGGCATAAAAATCCAAAGGAATCACAGAACTTTTACTGCAAGCGCTTGCGTAAGGTATAATGTTTTTGACCCGTTTGTCAGTCAGTCCGTCAGTCCTGTTTTTTTTTTGTCAGCGCAACTCCTTATAAACCGCTGCACAGAATTTCGTCAAACTTTGCAGATATTAAATATACATTGTGTAGATGTGCATATTACAAGGAAATTCCGATTCCTTTATTTTTTCCGGGAATTCCCGCATTTTGCAACTTGGAATTTATTGGCCATATCTTGAATATAGAGATGAACAGTTTGTCAGCGCACCTCCTCATAAACCGCTGCACAGAATTTGCTCAAACTTTGCAGATATTTTGCATATTACCAGGAAATTGAGATTCCTCAATTTTTCCCGGCAATTTCAGCACTTCGATTTTTGGGGGAGCGTAGGGTATGTGAGTTTGTTCACTTTTTCTTTCATTTTAAAGCTGAACACTTCTCATAAATAGGCACCGTAAGACGGGTACATGTATATAAGCCCTTCGATTTCGTTACATCCGACTGCACACCCGCAACTCGTGGCCGACATGTAGTATTCCCTTCGTGGTTTTAGAATTTGTGTGTTTATTTCTTGTTTTTATGTGCATTTTCTGTTTGTAAATAATGTATTGACCAGTATTTTTATGCCCCCGTAAACGAAGTTTCGGGGGAAAATAGTTTTTGTCGTGTCCGTCCGTCTGTCTAGCTGTCTGTCTGTCTGTCTGTCTGTCTCTGTGTCTGTCTCTCTGTTTGTCCGCAAAAACTTTAACCTTGCCCACAACTTTTGATTTAGTAGAGTGACTTTCTTATTTCACATGTGTATTCCTTGTGACAAAATCTTTCTTTGGGTGCCACCAAATTTGACCTTTTAAACTTGACCTTGAAGTTTGATCCACTTTTACTTTGGCCATATCTTTTGATCAGTAAATACCAGGACATCTATACTTCACATATGTATATTTTGTTGAAAGACTTTTCATTGGATACCAGCAATTGAGATTTTTTTACCTTGACCTTGGAGATTTCCGTACTTGTGAAAAAACTTATCCTTGGCCATAACTTTTGAACAGTGAGGGATAGGGCTTTGATACATGTATTTCACATATGTAATCCTTGTGAAAAGACCCTTTATAAGATACCAAGAACTGTGACCTTTTGATCTTGACCTTGGAGTTTGACCTACTTTTAAAAAGCAAACCTTGACCATTACTTTGAAGGGTTTGGGCTAGTGCTTTCAAACTTTACATTTTTAATTATTGTGACGAGACCTTTCATTTCATAGCAAGACCTTTGACCTTTGCCTTGCAGTTTGACCTACTTTTTAAAATTTTTAACCTTTGCCATAACTTCTGAACGGTAAGGGCTAATGCTTCCATACTTTAAAAATATATTTTTTGTGGCGAGATCTTTCATTGGATACCAATGACCTTGACCTTGAAGATTTCTTATGACTTTAATCTGGGCCTACTTTCATATTATTCATGATATTTCACAATTGTATTTCCAGTGAGAATACCCTACTTTTGGCACCAATATATTAAACTGGCATTTAAGAAAAGTTTAATCTTTGCTATGTTGCCACACGGGGGCATCAGTGTTTCACAAACACATTTTGTTCATGATACTTTTGTCCTGTTTTGGAAAAAATGCGTAAAATTTGATAATTTCATCGCAACCGAGAAGCACGGCAGTGTAAAATGTACGTCTACACTCGCCTAACCACTACAGCGAAATTATCATACCTTGAACTGCTAATTATAATAGATCTGCTCTTTATATATGGGTCGTAGGGAGAGCGTTGATGAACGGGAAATATGGCGGACTATGCCTTTTTACGAGTAGTGTTCAGCTTTAATGATAGATTTAAAGACTACATCATCTGTTTGAATTTAAGTTTTTGTTCCCAAATTTTGGAAAGAATGATAGTGCATTTGTATTACTTGATATCCCTAAAATGGGGATAAAATTGATATGTTTAAAAAAAAACTATTCTGTAAACTTTATATGGTCAACAATGAAAAAAATATGTGTTTAAGTTAAAATTAGATATAATATTAAATAAATCTTACGAAAAAATGACAGGTAAACAGGTAAGTTGAAAATTTTAATCGACATTAAGATATTTTGTGATTTTTTTTTCTGAATGCAGTGGGCAGATTCTACATAAGTTTTAAAATAATTTTTACAGGAAAATTCTTGAACAGAATTTCTAAGCAAATAATATTTTTTTATTTTCATAAAGGATGAGGTGTCTTGCGGCCCCTCGTATACTGACAAAAAATTAAATGTTAAAATTTTACTCAAATTTTTGTATGTAACTAATTACTGATATGTGTACTTTTATAGAATACTATTTTTAACAAAAATAGCAACGTGATTTGAAAGATATAAATCTTTTATTGGGGTAGGAGTATCATGTTTACATTCAATTCCCATTGCATTTTAACCCCGCCCCACTCTTTGAAGCCCTTAAAATATACGAGCGCAGATAGGTACAATTTTCTCCTTTGGCTGGTCACTGTATTTTATTGAAATCTACCTATATGTAAAAGGAGAAAATTGTACCTAACTGCGCTCACAGATTATTTTTTAAAAAATTGTAAAAATCTAGTGAGCCTTTCCCATTATAAACAGATCGACGGAACTAGATTTTCTGACGTAAGAATGAATTCATTTGCTAATCGAGGCACAGGCGATACTTTCTAACTGACCAATCAGCTAAATGAAATTCGTTTCTAATGAGTACCACAAAAATACTATGGAAACATGCTTAGAATTTTACTGCTTTCCGATATTTTTTATGCATTTGAGTCACAGATTAGACACAGATCTACATATGTACCATTTCCGAGACCACAGTAAAATTTATATACAGTTACAAACAATGGATAGAATATACATGATATGCATTAGTTTAAAGTTTTGTAGCGTGTTTGGTGTGCAATTCGCTAGGTCTACACGTTTTCCCGAGTATCGGTGAATACAAGTTTCATGTCAATTTCTTGTTCTAAAAACCGTAAATGCTGAAAATCCATGCGTAGTATTAAGTATTAACAGCATTGGCTGACCATTATAAAAGTTTGAAATGTAGAAAAGGATAACAGGTAAATTGACCTAAACCACGTGTCTGCAATAAAATGTAAACGTACTTAAACCAGCATGTTTTGTTGTTCTGTCATCGGATTGGACAATGACTAAGTACGAAATAATAACGATAGCCATATAACAGGTCGAGGAAACTACCTTATATGGATATTGTTGCGATTGCGCACAGAGGTGCTCTCAGCAAACAATTGTCCAATCCAGTGAATGAGCCGAAAAGCATGATGGTCTACTACATGTTTATTTTTACTACAAACACGTGGCTCAGGGAATTTTAGGACGCGATTTCAAACGACTGCAGGAAAGTCAGCTAACAATTTTTTTGAAATTAGTCATGAAAAATACGAAGATTGGGTACTTATTAAGATTCCCCATGCTCACATTAACAAACAAAGTAAGTTTTCCTTGTTAAATAGTACTTTGAAATACTGCTCACAAAGTCTTCACTAGTAAATAAGACAAGTCTTCTAACTCGATATTCGTTAATTTGCCATGTTACTGGTTAAATTTGTGTAATTGTTGATCAGTTATTTGTTACCAGAAATTAAAACTTGCATTTTATAAACAAAAAAAGATTCTTAATAAGTTGCATTTTTTTTTTTTATTATTTACCTGTTATATAAACCCTCATGCACATTGATCATAGAACATGAGTAGCATATATTTCGAAGTTGTGTACGTTATAAACATTGACAATACGTGAGCACACCTCAGAGTGATTGTTTTTGGACCAAGGAATAGTCACGTGAAATTGACTTTTCACTGACAGTACAGGTATACAGCATGGGGAAAGCTGTCAACAAACGGACTTGTACAATGGAGTGGAGAAACCCTAATTTTTATCATTGTAAATCATTTGTATATAAATGTGAGCATGGAATCAGTAGATAATGATGTTCATATTGTATTAAGTGTGTAAAATGCTTGGAAAAATGCATCACGTTTTTCCGAGAGCGATTTAAAAAATTGGCCTTTTAGAAACACACGTGTAGTATTTTTGTAGTAGACCATAATGCAACTCATTGAGCTGATTGGTCGATTTGTCAGTCACGTTGGTTCCTCACTTAACATGTTAATTTATTCCGACGTCACAGAAAATAGTTTCCTCGACCTG
>PRKT01000615.1:278368-294629 GCA_003671525.1 Saccostrea glomerata | reverse complement strand
GTGTTTTGCTTTCTAACATTTCTACTCTGAATAAAATTATTTTTCTTGATAAAAGTTTTAATATTTCTCATTAAAACACATCAAAATTGGCACTTTTCCTAAGGATTTAGAATAAAGTTAAAATTTGTTAAAATGCAAGGATGTGTCAATCAAACCCGCCAAAAAATTTAAAGTTTTAATAACTTTTAAATGAAATAAGATTTTTAATTAATTTTTGTGTGAAATGCTATTAAAATATATAATTCGTGATATTATACAGAAAAATGAGAAAATATTAACTTCAAATCTGTGTCCAAGTACCTTTAAAGCTAAATTTGTTATGTTTTTAGCCATACTTGTCTTTGTTAAATTTTGACTGTCTAATTTTCAGATTTATGTACTCCGTAACAAGTTGTTTGAAAATAAGCATGCAAAGACACGTGTTTTATGGACTTTTTATTTAGTTTGAGCTATTTAAGGTATTACAATATATAAACTTATATCTTGGGAAGCGACACCTGAGTAAATTCAATTGATTATGAAACCAAGATAGATCTCTCTGGGTAAATGAAGCAACCAGGAAAATACCGTACCTTCTATAAAATTTATTCACAAATGGATTTTGTTGGGTGACAGAGTTTATAATATGATATCATAAAAACTATATTACAAATAAGTCCACTACAAACAATGCCAATTGACCCGTGATAAATCCATGGACAAAAGGAGTTATTTTTAACCAAAATCCATAAAATGAGTATGACAATATTTTCAGTGTAAACAAACAAATAATATAAAAGGGCATGATGTCGAGGTTCAATGGGATAGCGATTGACTTCCTCAGCATGATCTGAAGATTCAAGAGGATTGACTTCCTCAGCATGATCTGAAGATTTAACGGGATTGACTTCCTCAGCATGATCTGAAGATTCAAGGGGATTGACTTCCTCAGCATGAACTGAAGAGTCAACGGGATTGACGTTCACAGCATGATCTGGAAATTTAAAACGACTGACATTCATAAAAGAAAAAATCTGCACAAATCCAACGAATAAACTAAAGATAACGTTTTGGTGGGTTTTCTCGTATGGCCTTATTTTCGTCGCAATTGACCACGTGACTATAACAATCCAATGAAAGGCAACTGTTATTGCAAATATGATGCCGTTCATGAGAAACATCATTACTAATGCCATTACTCGTGGTCCTATTTCAAACGCTCTCCAGAGGAAATATCCCATTGCAGCAAAGACTGTTTTTAGCCTGGTTTTGTGCACAGTACTGTCATTCTCCAGACGATGAGCTCGATAAAAAGCAGTCGCAGACCACGCGACAGACATCCAAGAGGAGAGAACTGTTAACAGTCGAATTATATCTGAAACTATCAAAGAAAACTGTAAAATGCTGCAGCTAAAAATAATTAGAGCCCCCCTCTATAGTGCCCTTGACCCAAAGGCCTTGAAATTCATAATTCTGAAAGATCATAGCTTTATAGAGAGTTCATCTGCTTAAAACCCGGGGGCATAGGAGATTTTCAAAGAATTAATGCATTTATATAGCCCCGCCCTAGCACCAGAAAATATGACCCTGATTTTACTCAGGTGACCTACAAAACTCTTAAAATATGTACAAGTACGTGACAACAGAATTTTGATTTGTTTATACAAAACATTGTTAAGGTTTCGTCAAAGGTCAACATGTCTACAAAATTATTTTTACAATAGCTCCAAAACTATGTGTGGTATAAAGTCAAAACTTTTACAGTTTATAAATATATCATTGATTAATAGATAGAAAGTATCACTTGATAACAAATGTTTTAAATAAGATTTTTGGAGAAAATTTGTATCGAAAATGGGCATATTTTAAACAAAATGCACCTGCTTTATTCTGTCCTTTTTTGAAAACTTTCATTGCAGAAATAATATATGTTTATCGTTGAAGGGCAAGTTGGACGTGAATGGTCTCTGAAAGGCTGTTATGGAAAGCATGACATGTATAAAGACAAGACCCTTACAGAATCCGCCAATTGCAATGTACTAGCTTTCACTTTCAAGTCTTAACATTTGGACAAAATAAACAAGGAAAACAACTTTCCAGAGCCAAGTCCAACTTGCCCTTCATTGATAAACATATTTTGTTTCTGCAATGATGGTTTTCACTAAGAGCACGGAATTAATTAGGTGAATTTTTTTGAAAATATATGCATTTTTAAGGAGAATTTTTCTCAACTAATATGTTTTCCAAGTATTTTTTTTAATCAAGTGATACTTTCTATCTGTTAATCAATGAAAAATTGATAAACTGTAATAGTTTTGACTTTATACCTCATATAGTTTTGGGGCTATTGTAAAAATAATTTTTTGAACATGTTGGCCTTTGACGAAACCTTAATCGTTGGTATTAAAAAGAAACAAGATGTGTTTGTGAACACTGATGCCCCCGTATGGTAATATAGCAAATTTTAAACTTATCTCAAATGCAAATTTAATATATTGGTACTCAAAGTAGGATCTTCTCATTGGAAATACGATTGTAAAATATGAAAGCCCTAGCACCACCCGCTCAAAAGTTATGGCCATGGATAAGAGTTTGAAATGTAGGTCAAACTTCAAGGTCCAAAGGTCAAAGTTGTCACAAGGATACATGTGTGAAGTATGGACGTCATAGCTCTAACCGTTCAAAAGTTATGACAAAGGTTAACAAAATTAGAAAGTAAGTCAAACTCCAAGGTTAAGGTCAAAGGGTCAAAGTTCCTGATTTCAAATGAAAGGTCTTGTCACAAGGATTAAATATGAAAAAGCATACACACACTAAAAAGAACAAAAAGATCATTTTCTCATACTTTAACAAAATGTTTCAATATGAGTGGATCTTCCCTCCATTTTAATGAAAGATAATCCTAAAAGTTTGCAATAAGATATATTTTTTGGTTTATTAAAACATTGAGCGAAGACCCACTATACCTTAAAAGTACACTTTTATGACAAAACATTTCGCATCTTTCCGAAAAAAAAATTCAAGTCCATTAAGTCAAGGATAATCTAACAAACATGATTTAAATGCCCAGAATCATCATGAGCCATGTAGCATAATTGTTGGCATGTTTATGATGTTTGTCTGAATAGTCTCAAAGCAGTATGATCCGTCGGATTTTTATTGCTAGCGTTCGAATCCCACGAATATCATCTTATATTTTTATAAAGAAAATTTTTTACGATATTTTGTTTCTCTAAAAAATGTTTTTTCCCTCATAATTTCATATATTTTAATAATTAAAAGTCAGTTTAATTACTCAATTCACATATTTAATGTTTTCATAATATCCTTCGCTATAGGCATTCTGTCCGCTTTGCTCACCCATCTTCTTTCACTAGTGAAGGACATAAACATGTTAAAACTAAAAGCTCAGTTTATAAATATTTTCAACACGCATTGTAGTTTCTGAAAAGTGCCGCGATCCTATCTCTAGTTAGATTATGCAATTTCATTGTTAAAATCTTACTATGATCCATTGAGTGTATGCCCTTACACTAGATCGATTTACTAATGACCCCCATATTACCCTCCGATGTACTTGCATACAAATACAAGGCAGTTACTGTATCAATTAACGAGGCCGAGTATAAATCGACTGCGCTCGACTTTACGCAGCTTTTTAATTTGATACAGCCATCAAATGTACGGCAGTACACCTTTGACAAATATTTTGATCTTAATACAAAACTAGAAAGTTTGCTATTGCAAGCAATAGCGTATGTCGCCCCGAACTGGACAAGACTTTCATTTTTTCATCACTAAAACAATACCCATTAGCTAAGCTTGGACAACTATCAACTCGTATTAGTATTTTGATTTAAAAAATCAAAGTTAAAGAATTTTCGCTTTTTTCCCCTGTTTCCATGGAAACTATTGACAATTTGCAATATTTAAATGCAATACGTACAATTACAGATAATAATCATTACATCAATACAGCAATGCATGACGCTGAAAAATGACGCATGACTCGCTTGTTTGTTCAAGACGTACATGGATATTATAATACTAAAAACTGATGAGAGAACACCCAAAGAAACATACTTTCAATCTAAAAAAGATTGCCATTTTTACCAAAAAGATATATGCGCCGATAATTCACCTGCACTGATATGTATTTATGCCGTAATATGGCTATTTAAGAGGTATTGGGCTTTGAAAAAATAAAAAATAAACTTAGTAATTTAAATTCCTAGGCCAACCTAGATGGTGATTAACTTTTTTGAAATTTCGCAATTTGGTGACTTTCTACAATAACTTTCAACTACTTGAATGAAAAAGAAATATGTAGGGAAGAAATACAAAAAATATATGGAAAAAATGTAATAATTCGGCGCTTTTCCAACAAATGCCCATAGGGTCCAATGTTAAAATTTGACAACTATTGATACCATGGTCCCTAAGAAATCGGAATGGTAAGCGTTTGATTTTTTAATCTTAAAACAATAAATATAACCGTAAAAATAAATTATCAAAAAATTATCAAAATCCCTAGGGCAGAAATAATTAGACTCGGCCTCGTTAAATATGAAATATTTCAATTTATAATTTTCTTTCCTCTGTGATAACTCTTTAAAAGTTATTTGAAAGAAAAAGAAAAAGAAAAGTGATTTCTTAATAATTCTACCGGAATGTAAATTAGGCAGGTCGGTAGATCAGGACCTAAGGAGGCCTAATATGCATGCAAATCTCGTGCAAATCTGTGTCTGATGCTAAGGAGGTCAAATATGCATGTAGATCTCGTGCGCCTCCCTTTGTGTTTGACGTCAGTGGTCGTTGACTATTGAAATTGGTATGAGAGTCCTCGTGTAATTAAAATCTATGTCTACATTTTTAAAATCTAAATCTACAATTTATTTCACAATGAAATGGAAATATAAGGAATCACTGTCTTTTTAGTATAGTATGTCAGGCACATCAGCGGTAGTGGGCAATATGGGATAATTTACGTATAACGTATGGTGTCCGGATAGGGCCATTTGCAAAAGCTCAAAAGCGCGTTCGGAAAAACACACCGTCGCGCTAACAAACAACACGCTGTCACGCTAACACGAGTTCGCACAACACGCCGTCGCGCTAACACACAATGCGCTGTCACGCTAACACGAGTTAGCACAACACGCTGTCACGCTAACGCGATTTCAAGCAACACGCCGTCGCACTAACACACAACGCGCTGTTACGCTAACACGAGTTCGCACAACACGCCGTCGCGCTAACACACAACGCGCTGTCACGCTATCACGAGTTAGCATAACACGCTGTCACGCTAACGCGATTTCAAGCAACACGCCGTCGCGCTAACACACAACGCGCTGTTTCGCTAACACGAGTTCGCACAACACGCTGTCACACTATCGCGATTTCAAGCAACACACCGTCGCGCTAACACACAACACGCCGTCGCGCTAACACAACTTTGCACAACGCGCCGTCGCGCTAACACAACTTTGCACAACACGCCGTCGCGTTAACACACAACACGCTGTCACGCTAACGCACTGCAAAGTTGTGTTAGCGCGACGGCGTGTTGTGTAAAGTTGTGTTAGCGCGACGGCGTGTTGTGCAAAGTTGTGTTGGCGCGACGGCGTGTTGTGTGTTAGCGCGATGTCTTTCATCTGAACGCGATGTCGCGCTAACGCAAATGGCCCTATCCGGACACCATAATAACGGGCTTCGACCAGCAAATTATCCATGTTTCCCTCTATCGTTGATGCCCTGGCATACTATACAAGCTAGACAGTGATTCCTTAAATATTCAGAAAATATATTAATAAAATCATGAAGAAGATATTGAATCCAAGTTAATGGCTAATAGAGTATCTGTAAATAATATTTTATTAAATTATAGAAAACATTTTTCGTTGAGAAAACATCCCTTGATCTGCCTCACGCTAAATGACGTCACATCGAGAACTGCATCGAGATAGTGACTTATTTACAACTTATGTGGGAATAAGAGACCCGGCCATTTTTTTTACCGTAGGGTTACCTGAGGAGGGGGAGTGGTCTAAGTAACAGTGGTGTTATTGACCTGGAGACCCCCTATACTCAGGACGTCATAGCAATACACAGGAAGTCTGTGTTTGGTAATCAGTGTCAACATTCCGTGTTACGTGTCTAATAAGGGTACCTGTAAAGTGCGAAACGAAATAGAAACGAAACGAAACGAACTGAAACGAAACGAAATCTGCCAAAACGAAACGAAATCTACCGAAACGAAACGAAACCTACCCAAAAGAGACGAAATCAAAACGAAACCTGCCGAAACGAAACGAAACAAAACTATCAAAATGTTTTTTTTTTCTTTTTGTAAATCAAGGTACATGTATATAATTATAAATTGTTGTGAGGTGTGTTGTATTTGTATTGTTTCATCATGTCTATTATTAGTAACATTAAGTTTCTTGAACATTCCAGAGTGGTCAACATGTTCGGTCATTGTTTCTAGAACATTCATGAACTTTGTGTATGTCCAGAACTTTCCAGTAATATCTTGTACGTACAACTTCTAGAATATTCTAGATTTATAATACTGTATAAATACCCTGTCAATTCGGAAGCCAATCCCCTTGAATGTTCAGATCATGCTGAGGAAGTTGAAACTTCAGTTCATGCTGAGGAAGCCAATCCCCTTGAATGTTCAGATCATGCTGAGGAAGTCAATCCCCATGACAAATGCTATCCCATTAAGTCTCGACATCATGCCCTTCTATATTATTTGTTTGTTTACACTGAAAATATTGTCATACTCATTTTATGGATTTTGGTTAAAAATAACTCCTTTTGTCCGTGGATTTATCACGGGTCAATTGGCATTGTGTGTAGTGGACTTATTTGTAATATAGTTTTTATGATATCATATTATAAACTCTGTCACCCAAAATTTCCATACTAATTGTTAGTCCATTATTTATACCGGTACCCTGAATTGACAACGGATTTTCCGTTATTACCTGATCATGACAAGGAGCACACAGCGGGTGTGACCGGTCGGCAAGGGATGATAACTCATTCATGGTACCTGATCCCACCTCTGATGTTTCGGAGGTCCGTGTTTGTCTGCTCCTATTTTGTATTGTTTTATGGACTTTGAGATTGAATACTGTTCGTTATCTCCGTATCCTTCTTGAATAAATGTTTTGTAAATAAATGTTTCTTTTTTTTTCTTCCGTGATTCATTTACCCAGAGTGATCTGTCGCGATTTCATAATCACCTGAATTTACTGGTGTCGCTTAAAATTCCCAAGATACGTTTAAGGTATTGAAGTAAAAAAAACCTTATTCATAACTTCTTAATTTAATGCCATTAAGGTAATATATATATAAGTCAGTTAAAACCAATGAATGCATTGGTGGAGAGATTAAAGACTTTAAAATTAATACCATTTGACTTGTTAAAAAATTTAGCTAAATTATATTAATTTTTTTTGTATGTGCACACTGACACTAGTTCAAGTTCAGGTTCATTTATTCTCTCAAAACCATTTAAAATAAATGGTACATGAGGACAATGAAAAATATTTACAGCATAAATATATTCAGGTCAGAGGTATAGGTTAATGATATATATAATCAGAAAATGCCAATATGGGAAAAAGAAAAAAGAGAAAAAACACTTAAATCAACAATAACACACTTCCTGTATTAATTGATCATCATTATCTAAAATAATCATTTTGACTGACATGTGATAACCAGATGTTAATAATTTGTGTATAAAATTAGAACCGGGTTCGTAATAGTATGGACCTTCCTAAATGCACCGTCAAAAGCAAATTATTAACGACATTCATTTTTACAGTTTAATAGCATGTTTAGTACTTTAACCTATGAATAAATCAAGTAATAAGAAAGCGCTGTGACAGCAATTAAGTTAGGTAAAAGATTAAAAACGAAAGTATGCAAAATAAATTTCCACTTTTACTTTGAAATATATAAAGAAAAACATGCAATCTTTTTTATTTGTCACATAAAATCAAATGATGAAGAAGTCAAAGAAGAAGGATTCTGAGGTGGGTGAGGATGAAGTAGACAATATGTTTGGTTTTCGTGAAAAACAAAAAAATTCATGAGGAGAATTACCGGAGAATCTGTCGATTTCAGTGCAACGACGACACAGAATGAACTGGGTGAAGATGACAAGGTACCCAAGATAATGCTGAGAAATATGGTGGGGAAAAGAGATGAAACGGCCGCGCTTATCACTGGTGAGAAAAAGAACACTGAAGATGACGACGATGCTCATCTGTATCCATTTACAATTTTAGACTTTCTTGTTGCTATAGTGTCTATAGTTGTATTTGTGGCTGACGTTATCACCTTATTCTACTTGCTCTGGTACAGTACCCGCATCGTTATTCTTAACAATTCTATCGTGTTCTGTCGTGCGTGTATCTTATCGTATCGTGCGTGTATCCTATCGTATCGTGCGTGTATCCTATCGTATCGTGTTTTCCGTTTATCAGGTTTTGCGTTTTCTATCGTGTTTTCCGTTTATCGTGTTTTGCGTTTATCGTGTATATCGTTTATCAGGTTCTATCGTGTATCGTGTTTTGCGTTTATCGTGGGGTGCGTCGATTTACCCAAAAGGACCCAAAAGGACCAAAAAGGAACCCAAAAGGACCCAAAAGGACCCAAAAGGAACCCAAAAGGACCCAAAAGGAACCCAAAAGGAAATCAAAAGGACTCAAATAAATATATTAATATACATTGAAAATTAATAATTTGAATTAAATTATGAATATTATATTATAAATTTACCTAAAAGTTATCAAAAACGTACATTTATATTGTTGCAACTTTTCTCAAAGAAATAACATACGACTTTTATTACGCATCAAACACTAAATCGGGACAGATACGCTTTGATTTCTTTTAGCTGAAATTAACATAGTACAATGTATTATTCTCTTTCTCCTTTGTTTTACCATATCTTACTATATGATATTTAATAAATAAAGAAATAAAGGTTTATTTAATGACATGTTCTAGGCATGTGGTATAGGGGATGGGTGTGTGTGGGGAGGGGAGGGGGTACCTCCCAACCCCACCCCAAACACAAACTTTACCCTAAAAAAGTAGTTTTAGTTTTAATAAAATATGAAGTATTTATTATATATCCATTTATTCTCTTTATTTCAAGTCCTTTTGGGTCGTTCTTTATTTCCTTTTGGGTCCTTTTGGGTTCCTTTTGGGTTCCTTTTGGGTCCTTTTGGGTTCTTTTGGGTCCTTTTGGGTCCTTTTGGGTAAATCGACGCACCGTTTATCGTGTATATTCGGAAACCCTCGCTTTTTATCTTTACTATACAAAGAAACTACTTAGCTATTCCGAGTTTCTTTTTCGTTTTGTTAATAAAAATAAGATTAATTCAACCGAAAAAGAGAAAATAAAGTTTTATCCCTTTCTTTTTCATCAATATATTTAAGAAATATTAAAGCGTAGAAGGAAAAAAATTAATAGCGTATTTCATGAATGAATAAATTGATTTATTAATAAATAATTAAATAAATAAATAAAATAATTATATCATGATAAAGCAGAGAGTGGTTGTCAAAATTTAAACAGTAACTTTATTTTTCGGAAATGAAATCATAAGTAGATCGATCACCTGGTCCTTTTTTTAAATAAATAATTTATCGAATTGTATGATTTATTTTGTAAAAATTAAATACTATTAATATGATTTTCTTAAATGAATCGGAGTTACCGGAGAAAGATTTTTGGTAAGCTACGATGTTCGCGTAAACAAAAAGCAAATAAATAAATAATTAGCAGGATATTGATATGTATCTTTTTTATGCAATATTCTGTTTTTCCTTGTTTATCGTCTGAAAATAACGTTAGTAATATCATGTTTACGCCTCTGATCTGCACGTGTGCACAATTATTTAAAGTCTTGATGTTTCAAATATAATAAAACATAAGACATTGATCCAGATGATTTTAACAACGATTTTGGTCGTATACGTTCAAATTTTAAATTTATTTTTTAAAGCTAATTATAAATTCCTAGACATATGTCTAAAATAATAAAAAAAAATCAAAATTATAAAATATAATGCATGAAAATATTCTACCCAATTTATCACACCATGGCTGTTATTATAAAAAATTATAAAATATAATGCATGAAAATATTCTACCCAATTTATCACACCATGGCTGTTACTTTAAAATAGAAGATTTTCATTAAGGGGGGACCTATGTCCGAAAAGTCTTTGTGTGAAATTTTCAAAACTTTGACATTTCCTTCCTGACCACTTGCTCTTAATTTTTAGGTATTGAACACAATACCTTTATACGCTTATTTTTACACAAGAGCACGTGCAAAACCGGTGTGAAATGCTAAAAATAGATCATTTTCAGACATTATTGTTCTACTCAAAATATGCGCTAAAAAGTACCAAAAATGTCAAATCTCACTCAAAATCAACAGGTATTTAATTTATATGACGTGTATCTTTAAAATAAAGGCAAATTTATTGTAATTCATCTCGCATGAAAAATTATAAAGGAGCACAATGAAAGTATCATCCCGTTTTTCTTGTCGTATTTTTTACAATTCCGACATGCATAACAGGTAATATCTTAAAAAGTCTTTGTGTGAAAATGTTGTAATTCATATTTTTTAAAAGAAAGGATCCCTCTCTTTATTTTAACAAAGAAAAAAGTATACCTTTATGATAACATAAACGAGAAATATGACGTTTTCTTTTATTTTCGTACTCTTCTGTTATAAATATTGACCTTTCTGCACTAAAAAAGGTAAGAAAGCACTGACAAACATCTGAATATGAAACAATTTTGCAAAAAACAAGTATTTTGTTTTGATTAGAAATAATTTAAACAGATAAACTCTTTTCATCTTCATTCTAATCACCCCCCCCCCCCCCCCCCGTTTCCTCGTCAACAACCAACACCTAATAGAACCTAGGAATGACTTTATACAATAAAATCTACATATACTATAAATCAATAAGTAAATATAGATACAAGTACATTTCTTAATTTTTTTTTAGTTTTATCCAGAAAATACAGTTAATGGTTAACATAAAATTAAACATATTTCTCTGATTTAAGCCGATTTCTTTGTTGAATTTTATCTTATATTTTTGCACTTTTATATCAGCATATCATGGAGGTATTTCTTTACAACTGATTAATTAATTAATCAGCAAAGGAAGAGAATTCTAATATTAACAAACTCCATAAATCAAATAAACTCCATAAATCAAATAAAACTGCTATAAATTATGAAAAAGAATTCTTTTTGTAAACTGTGTTACAGTGTGTACGTTATATTGATTAATAACAATGTTATGCCTATAATCATAGTTGCAAAAGTCAGCGGGAAAAAAACAAACGTCGCTATTGTGACGTCACATAACGCTGCTTTGACGTAGAACGACATAGGTCCCCCCTTAATTTTATCTGGCATTAGATAACAAAAAATAAAATATACAGGGAAAAACATGAAGTTTTTAAACAGCTTACCTTTTCGACGTGGAAATAAACTGAAAATATAATCCATCGGGATGCCAAAAATCAAAATAAATCGAAGACCTTTCCTTACCAGAAAACTGACACGTATGTGTACGTGTAGCTCTCTAATCAGCACACTGCCTTCCTGTGCGGTCAACCACCCCCTCCCCCTTCTCCCCTAACTGACACCTCGGCCCGTGTGTGTGTCACCGTCAACATACCTGTACTGATTTCACACCTGGGGTCAATTCGTAACCTCGAATACTACCTGGTTCTAATGAAACGCATCTACTTATTTTCGGGATTTTGTTCCTAACTTCTTTGAACAAACTTATCAAAGATTTAATTCAAAATATATTAAATAATTGTACAGTTTATGGATTAAAAAATCATCTCATTGCTTGAATGTTAAATAAAAATTCAAATAAATTAATTTAATGAAATGAAGTCCCTAAACTCACTCCGCTGATTTTTTTTTCATTTCGTACAATGTTTCCATTATGTTTATGTAAATAAGTCTTTTCATAAACTTAAAAAAAAATACTTAACTTATGGTACAGGCACTTTCGGATCATCGGGTTTTCTACGTAATACGGACAAAATTAATTCTAGGAAACAATCTCATTGATCGTAGAAACAGATGAAATAGTTCTAACATTCTAAACTATGAAAATTAGCTCGCATTATTTTTTTACGGTATCTTACTATAAAGAGTCGTCTGATCCGCCGTGACCATGCAAGAATAATTACACCGAATCAGTTTATAGTATTAATCGATTTTATTCCATACGTTTATAACTTTATTTAAGAATTCAATATTATATTTGGCCATTTGGTTAGATCTTGTTTATCTAATTTTAAATTGGTTGCGGATTTTCAACATACCGCCCTTCGAATATGTCTAATATAAGATTACTTGGTCTGTCTAAAATGATTTTTAAGGTTTAATAATTTAATTTAAGTTGTAACACTTCATTTGATTGGTTAAACGGTTTTATCTATTTTGTATAACATAACTTGCCTACGTCACAATGAGTTACGTCAAAAACGTATTACTCCGCTTGACGTTAATTTTAAAATAACACTCAATTTTAAACCTTTTTTCCGGAAGAAATATTGTCTTATTGTCTACCCTGAAATTAAATTATAAGGAATAAAGCTTATTTCAACCTATGTTATCCGATATAACAAAACTTGGGGCAGTTTACGCTTTCTTATAAACCGCTCCGCGGTTTATAAAGCGTAAACTGCCCCAAGTTATGTTATATCGGATAACATAAGTTGAAATAAGCTTCATTCCTTGAATAATTCATTTGCCGAATTAAACCTATTTTTTCTTATTATTAGAAACAGTACAAACAGAGTTTAATAGCAATGATTTATAATTATTTAGTCGGAAAAGTCGCATTTCAATCTTTTAATATTTGTTAATTAATTTTTTTGTTTTGTATTGTACAGAAGAAAGTATTTAACCACTCAATGTTCGTTAATAAATACGAGGTTTTAAGTATCTGATAAATAAATGTTTACATGTACGTAAGTCAGAGCTTAGCGTAAACGTACATGTGCAGTTGTAGCAGATTCATATTCTCATGACACAGCTTACATGTATTAATGCAGAGCGCCATTATTTTTAAATTAACAATTATTTACAGTTCTATTCAGGAAATTAATTTTCTTGAACAGTTTAGTTCTTGATAGATGTATCATGTTAAATTTATTAATTTTGTTAAAGCCGTTTTCTTTAAACCTTTCTTTCGGCCGGTCTTCTACTTGTATTTTTTTTTCTAAGATATTAATATTTAATTGCGATTTTTGGATACATCGCTGATTGTAAGCTTTAGACATTAAATACAAATATTTAATTTATTGCGTGAAATAAATTGGTACGTGTAGATTAATTTATAAGATAGAAAATTAAAATTTATATTTTTTTCATAAATAATAAATCTGTTTTTAGAGTTTCAAAATTCACACCTTTGAGAAGAAAAAAAAATACAGTCTCCATTTCATAGTAATCCATTTAATCACTGTCATTTTTTTTTATATAAATAAGCAACTTTTGTAAAATTACCACAGAGATATCAGGTTCTTTTTATAATTAAATGTACTTTATAGTTTAGATTTGAAGCTCTACAAGTATTTAAATTAAAATATTATCTAATCTAAATAATTCTTAATCTTTATATGTAATTTTAAAAAAAAATTCGTTTTGTCAGAAAACGTTCCGCATTTTGAAACAATCCTATCAGGTTTTGCGTTTATCCTATCGTGAAGATCGTTTATCAGGTCTATCGTATTTGCGTTTATCGTGTTTTGCGTGTATCGTGTTTTGCGTTTATCGTGTTTTGCGTTTATCCTATCGTGCGTGTATCCTGTCCTATCGTGTGTGTATTCTATCGTATCGTGCGTGTATCCTGTCGTATCGTGCGTGTATCCTATCATATCTTGTATCCTGTAAAGAATAACGATGCGGGTACTGTATATAAGAATCACGGTAGGACTGTTGAGTGCGCACTTACGTCATCAGTGGTGGTTGCGTCATTTCTGGCGGCGGGGACACTTAATACGATCTGGTATGTACAAGACGGAAATGGACCTAAAGGAGGAATACAGAAGACTCTCTTCCTCATAGTGGCTTTTCCGTTTGCTACGATTATTCGGTTAAACATATATAATACTTAATGATATCTATTATCTTAAAAATGATAGTTGTTGCTGACATGCATCAAAATTCCATTGTTGGTCTGTCTTTCATCCCCCTCCCCAATTCGGATTCTTTTCCAATAAGTCGGTCGAATTTCAACAAACAAAATCCTGTTGGAAAGGACATTTACATGTGTTGCATGTTGCATATAAATAAAAGATGAAATACTAGTATGTGTTTAGTAGGAAGATGTATTTAAAGGGAATTCTATTCCTGCGATTATTGAATATCTTAAATTTGTTTGGTGATTTTCTTCTTGTCAAACTGAAAATCAAATAAATCCTTCTCCAATTTCATACATCAAATATGGCTGCTTGAGTCGCAAATCTACTGATAAACATACACACTACAAAAGAATGATAAAGGACAGATCTGATGCCAGTCTACTGTGTATGTTCGATGCCTTCGTTGAATCCGCTCCTCAACTTATTATTCAGATTTACCTCACGATCCACACAACGCCCAAAGAAGCACTGCATTTAGGTAAAGAGGAAAATATATGTAGTCAGTTAATGCTAAAACATTTATTTATTTATATATTATATTTTATCATCTATGTTATAATCGGAAAATAGAATTGATGAGAACACTTAAAAGTAAAAAAACAAGTACCTCACCTATTTTATGATTTCAATTAAGGTGGTACGATCCTCAGGTTTATAAAATTAGCAGTTAAGTAATCAAAAATACTCATAAAAGTATCTCTGAATCCACAAAATTATATAAATTTATCCACATTATTTCTTTAAAGTTAAAGATTAAAGTTAATCATGTTATATAGGGAAAATTGTCAAATCTCCAATATTTTTTCAGAAAAGGCGAATTGGGATATCAGCAATGCATTTTCTCATTGCAAATTGATCAACAAAAATATTTTAGGTTAAAAAACGATAGGTATCCCAGCATTCAGAGAAATTTCATGATTTTTTATACGTATTTAGTATTTTTTGTCTTCTATTTCCGTCATGTATTCTATAATACATAGTGTAAAAGGCTTTTGCTATCATTGCAAGACATCACAAATCACTACTCATTTCATATCATGCTAATAAACATTGGTATCTAAGGCTTGATTCAAGAAAATCTTATTTCTCTAAAACTGTATTAATTTTTTCTCCTTTTATAGGGTACAAAATCAACTTTTGCTAAACCTTTTCTAAGACTTCCAAAGACCTTGAACCTAATCAATATTAATAAAATCAAAATTGTTGCATGAAAAAAATTTCATTTTCAAACTTAATTTTGATGAATTTCAAATTAGATATTAAATTTTGGAGCTATCCTTCCTGGCTGAGGATCGGATATCCTAAAAGTAAAATCAGAAAATTACATACTGTAGATTCCTAAATATACGCGTGTAATTAATTATCGCGTAATTTTGCAGGAAGCAAAATAAACTTACTCGCCTTTATTTTCATGATGCTGAAATCTACGTAAAAGCTCTTCACCAACCATCTATTCGCGATTTATCATTCTTGCGATTTGACGTTGAAGATTCGCGATAATAAGTACTCGCGAAAAATAAGGAATCTACAGTACATCTTTGATAAACTAACATACTCCTTACAGAAATTCTGCGCTCCATTTCTATAGCTTCGTCTTTAGCAAGTTTGGCATGGTCTGTTACGGCATACAACAGAGCACTCCGAGTCGTCAACGCAACTTCCAATTTGGCACCCATTACGACCTGCGGAACTGTGGGTTACTTTCTCTGGCGAGTGTTCGAAATCGGAACAAGCCATTGTTATGTTGATTTCACTCAAAGGTGTTCTATTTCATTGTATGGTCATGATATCTTTGCCGTTTTTCAAAAATGTTAAAGTGTATGAAACCAAAAAATTACACATTTTATTCATTGTATTCATTGGATTTGTGCAAATTCTGTCCTGTATGAATTTGAGCGAAGACAAATCTCGAGTTCTTGCAACAACGTAGTTCTCTTTGTTCCATGTAGAAAACGCTATTATGGTGGCGCTGTTTGTGTTTTAGGGTGACGTGGACAAGTCCAGTTTAACATATATAGCCACAATATCAGTGGCTTCATCTGGTAT